>NDGN011478508.1:0-11001 GCA_002564285.1 Tympanoctomys barrerae
ATTTGGTTTGAAACTGTCTCATTGCTATTTATTTCTCAATAAAATTATGGGGAAAAAAAAGAAGCAGGTGAAAGAATGTCTCGCTGCCCTCCCTCCTAAAAACAAGATGCAAATTTACAAAGTTGTGCTGTCCTGTTTCTTCACCAGAAAGGACAAATGGTGATCTTCAGCCCTTGTCAGCCTGCAGAGGCAATAACTGCCTAATAAACTTTACTAATATGTGTCCCATGTGTACCACTGATTCCGCGTAAACTTATTTTCCCAGTGCTTGCTGGTCATAGAGAAGACTTATGCTCTTTTGTTTTTATTTCATCACTCCTTGGGAAATGTATTGCACTTTGTTGGGCGTGTGGCATAGGGGCTGAGGAGATGGCTCTGTGGCATAAGCACATGCCTGGCAAGCACAAGGTCCTGAGTTTGAACCCTAGTACCAAACAACAACAGCAACAAAACATGCTACAGAAATAAAACTTTAAGGTCAAACTTTGAGAGCTACTGTTTGTTTCTCTGAGTTTTCTCCAATGTATAAACACATGTTCATAATCTTCCATTTTGGTTTTCCTTTATTAATCTATTTTGGTGTTTTATTACAGAAGTCCTGCACTCCCTCAGAAAAGCATGTTTTTTCTTCTTCTATGTGATGAAATTGGAAGCTAACCCACTTCAAGCCAGTTGCTTCTGCTAATGTATCTGTTATACAGGCCCTGAGATGTACTGAAGTTCTAGCAATTGATAGTATTTTAATTTGATCTGTGTGTGTGAGTACTTGCTGGGGCAAGTCAGGTGCAGGGAAGTGATGTTTGACTTAACTTTGACTTTCAGCCTCCCCATTCCTTACCAGACCCACCCTTGAGGCAGCCTGAGTAGCACAAAAAAAAAAAAAACTTCTTAACTAGGTGCATGCTTTACAACTACTATATTTTAAACTAAAACTCACTCATTTAAAAATCCCTACTCATTATCTCCATGTGAATCTTTTGTAAGTAATAACAAATTTTTAGATGATTTGTTGAAATAACCATTTCAGTGTAACACATAGGAATCACTCATTAGTCTTTCCCACTTGAAACTCAATCTTTTGATACTATCTTTTATTATTATTACTTCCTTTAGTATTGCAAATTGAACTCAGGACCTTGTGCTTGCCAGTGATGCTATTAGTTTAAAAAATTAAAGTACAGCTCTCATACATTCTCACCATCAATTTGAGGACTTGGAGTTCATTTCTGTAAAAACTTTAAAAAAAATGAACATAAGACTTTGTCAGCAAGTCTTGGCTGCATTTACTAAATTTACCCGATTCTGCTACTGCAGCTTCACAACAGTGAACAAGTCGGTGTCTCAATAAAACTTTTATTTACAATCAGAAGCAATGAGTCAATTGCTGACTGTGGACTTATTTTACCCAAAGCACTTTTGCCTAAGGCAGTTTCCTTCAACATTTCCAAGTTATTAACATTTCATTCGTTAAAGTAAAACAAATAAAAAATAAGTGAGTAATTGATAGTAATTAATGAATATTTATTGGAACAAAATTGCTTTTCTACTTTATTTATTTTTTCTTTTCTATTTTAGATAACACTGTTCAGAATTTTAAAGTAGTGTCATTTAAACTAGAAAATATAGAAAACATGGGTGAAAGCAGAGTACTAAATACATTAAATTTAAATTACTTATGCCACATTTATTAACTTTTTCTACCAGATATGAAGGCTCAATACCAGAACCTACTTGAATTCTAAGCTGAGTAAAAACCAGAGTGCACCAATGGGCTCAGGGTAATGAGCATTATAATTACAAAATTTTATTTGGTAACTATATGAACTTGAGAAAAATAGCTATATGTTCTATTTTTTAAATAGAGCCAATAATACCTTTTTTTTAGCAGAATCTGAAATATTAAGTGAAAGGCACATGTCCATTTTCAAATCAAAATTAATCCTTTACAAAGCTTATGCACTATTGTTACCCATTATTACTGACGTTTACTATGTGAGAAGAGATCTTAAGCTAATCCAATCTTTCACAACCAAGCAATCAGAACTTTTTTTTTAAATCAAAATTGTGCATTTTGACTCTAATACAATTCCATTTCATCAGTTTGGTATCTTCATAGTTTACTTGATTGTTACCCAACTAGAAGAATCTTCAAACTAGATCTTGATTTTTCACTATTTTTCCATTTGTAAATATATAAGCCTGCAGCTACCACCTTTGATCTAATGGCAAACTGATGTCCGTTCCCGTCTGAGGGATGATTACAATATCCTTCCTCCTCCCTACATCACACTAGACATGCATATTATTAAAATATGGAATGAAAATTTTGAGAAGCTCAGTATCTGGCAATTTTTATTCAAGAACTTAGTTTGTGCCTCTACCGTTTCAATTTATTCAGGTTTAATAATGGTACTAATTATACTTTCTCTTCTAAAACAACAGATGTAAAATTATTTTAATGAAAGGGTATATAAAAATTAGATACTCTGTTTTTATTAGCGAACACATATTTACGCAAAATCATAATTCATCCAAGTTTAAAGCTATCTCAGCATGTGAATGCGGAGATGGAAGAAGATCATCAAAAGAATTAGGAGGAAGTAGATTGCAACTAATCATAAGGTTGTGTTATTAAAACAATAGAAATGCTCAAATGAAAACAGGCTTATTGCAATGCAGTGAAGAGTGAGCTAAATTAAATGTTCATACCAAGCCCAGGTGACTACTTCTGAAGAGATGCAAACAAGAAACATCAATAGTTCAACTTTTAAGCCTGTTATAACCCTGATAATCAGCTATTCTCTTGAGAAACCTAAGAAAAGACAGGTAAAGGATTAAAATAAATAAGTAAACAGCAGATACCTTCTCTTTATTTCTGCTTTATAATCAAAATGGAACTTTAGTTCCGACCCTAAGAAAATTATGAAAGACTTGAAAAATACAAGTATTAGATATGAGGCAAAACATGAAGAGAGTGTTTCAAAGACAGCAGGAAAAGTATATGAACTCCATGATTATCTATCCTGTCTTTCCTTATGGAAAGACTTCGTTGGCCTTCTGAATGTGCAGTGTACAGGATTGGAAGATGTGAGTGGAGGCTGGAGGGAGGAAGTTGTATCCCACGCAGGAGTGATGAAAATACACACATTGAATCACTGACAGTAAAGGTAACTACAATAGCTTCATGCAGACATCTCCATGTGGGCTTCAGGAATCTTCAGTGAATAGTAAGACATACAAGAAAAGGTTGCAGTTTTAAAAGAAAAATGAGTGGCCACAGTGAAAGGACTAAAGAATTAAAAGTTTCTGGAAGTTTGGTACGATGGGGGGCACATTCTGATTGGTCAGAATGGGTGTTGAACATACAGACAGACAAGCAGTGCATAATGCAGAGATAAAACACACTAGCAGTAGTGACAAATGAGCTTTAGAGAGAAAGGCAACTCTATCTCCAAATTCAAAACTCTGAAAATACTTGAAAGATCAATGTATTACAAATGTAACTTATCTTCTTGGGAGAACAAAGTCAAGCATTCTTTGCAAATGCTATGTATTGTAATCAAAACTTGGAATCAGCCAAGATAACTTTAAATGTGTGAATGGAAAACCGAACTAAGATGTATTCTGAAAAGGGAATATTATTCCACACTAAGTGAAAATAGGCATAAAATCAAAGAAACTGAGTATGCATTGTTAAGGAGAGTAATCAGTCTGGTAGCATTGTTAATTATGGAGGCCATAAATTTGTGAGGACAGAGGGTATGCAGTGTTTCTTCCTCTCAATTTTGATATCAACAAAAAGGTGCACTAAGTAATTAATTATTTAAAAGAAAACAAAAGTATGTTGAAAAATTGTAGTACTTTATGATGTAAATTGATCTCTATACAGCATAACGACCTACAGCAGGAAAAAGTGACATAAACTAGAGGAAGATCCATTAACAAAATAAAAATAAAGATGAATAAAAACATGGAATTACAAGATTTTAAAATTTGGATTTACCGTGATTAAAAAAAAAAACAGCTATTATAATTCTGCTTCTTCATGCTGATAGATTTAGAGAATGATGTGGACCCCATAGCAAGGAAAGCGAAGAAATAAAGAAAATCAAATGTGGAAAATAGTGGTGAAATTTGTGCTATGACATCAAAATAATGTATGAATGGCATTAATAATACTAAGTTCAGAAAAAAAAAACCCAGGTAACTTGAATTCCAAGATTAAAACTGTTCAAGTATAAATTTGTGGTTTTACTTTGTCCCTGCTACTGTAACAAAATACTTGAGTCTGAGTGACTTCTATCGAACAGGCATTTACTTTTCATAGTTCTGAAAAAGGAGAAATCTGGCAGCATTATTGGCTGGGGAGGTTGTTCTGTGTTTTGGGGTGACCTGCTTTTTAAGAGTTTTCATGAGGAAGACCTGCCATATGATTAAAAGAGGAAAATTGAAATGGTGGAAGATCGTCCTGGGCCTTCTCTTATTAAAAGCTATCAACCCTACTCATGAAGATAGTAGTCCCCATGTCCTAACTATCTCTTGCCACCACATCGTGGATTAAATTTCTACATGATTTTGGGGTGGGTTACACTCAAGTCATGAGGAAAAACACAGGAAAAATGAAGCCAAGAGCATGTACGGTGATAAAAAAAAAAAGTCTGTATGATTCCATAAAATAATAAAATGCACAGTCCTTCAAATGAAAGGTAAAATGTGCAGAAAAACTGTTTTAAAAATACAATCACTGGGAAGAGTGAGAGAGAGCGAGACAGAGAGAGAGAGACAGAGTGAGAGACAAAGAGAGATGGAGAGAGAAAAATCTCTTTGAAGACATCCTTGAAAATAAAGTTTTTTTTTTCAAATAGTGAAAGCTGAGGTCATTTTTGTCATCAGATAAAAGAAAGACTAAAGATATTTTCCAGACTGAAGGAACATGATACCTTAATGAGTGAGTTCATACGAAAGGCTGGAACTTGCCAGAAATAGCAAACAAATGTCTAAATATTAAAAACAA
Organism: Tympanoctomys barrerae; assembly: GCA_002564285.1. Taxonomy (NCBI): domain Eukaryota; kingdom Metazoa; phylum Chordata; class Mammalia; order Rodentia; family Octodontidae; genus Tympanoctomys; species Tympanoctomys barrerae. The sequence continues at coordinate 5,015 of NDGN011478508.1, forward strand.
GCAAGTTATGTTTTGTTTTCTAGTAGTAGCAGAGAGTGTCTTATATAAGACAGAATGTCCAGATAATAACAGTGAGAATAAATGGAAAAAAGAAAAACCATTTCAAGATGTCTGAAAGGGGTCAAAACCAAACAAAAACTGGAGAAAATTCATCTCTCAAAATATTTTTAAAAAGGAAAAATGAGACACTGAATTTTAAAGTACAATAAAAATAATGAAAGTTAATATCTCATCACATAAAGGCTAAAATATGATGAAAAGACATCTTAACAGGCTAAGATGAAAGCAAAATACAGATAAAAAACCCACTGTCAACCTTTCATTCTATAAGTAACAAGGATGTACTTTTAAAAGGAAGAAGATATAAAGATATTAGCAGAAAGACAACCAAAAAATCTTACAACAGCCACATACACAACTACTAAAATCCATCAAGCTTATGAAATAAACTTTTGGAAATATAGAACTAGAGGGGGAAAAATAGCATTCAAAATAGAAAAGACCTACATGAATGTAAAAGTATATCTTTCACAATTTATTTTAAATTTCACAGTTTAAAGAGAAAATAAAGTATGCCAAAAGTAATAAAGAGCCTGAAAAATGTCATATTTGAAATAATTTGGGTAAAGAGCTATTAGAATATATATCATGCCATATATAATTAATTCAAATTATACTATGTTAGGTAATAAAGTATATCACAATACCAAAAAGAAACAATAGAGGTTGTACACAGACCCACAAACATATATTTAAATAATTCCATTTATTATAAATAGATAGATGTATACCATATATATGTCATACATATGTAATATATAATATAATATATAATGTAATATAATATAATATAACATAACATAATATAAGTGTATGTGAGTGTGTACCATATACATATGTATGAATTTAAAACACATAGCATTTTCCAAGGGGGGAATATATATATATATTTTTTTTTTCTTTAGGGAAAGGTCTACAGAGTGTTCAGGGTCTCACTATTAGATCAGATTCGTAGTGATCTGTCTGTTTACAGCCTCACAAGAGCTGGGATTACAGGTGCACACCAGCATGCCCAGTCTCAATTGCCATCTCAGTGCACTGTGTGGGTGGGACCGGCACAGCAGGCCCAGAGATTGAAACCCTGGCCCCTCCACCTGCTTGCAGGCACTTTAACCTGCTGAGCTATTTGGCCAGCCCCACATAATGCTAACACTGAAAGTTATTGGTTTTATGTGTATGAAATTTCATTTGAGGAAGGCAAAAACTGTTCTAAAAATTGACATTTGGGAAAATTCCACGAAAACGTGTGCATGTACTTAATAACTATTGAACTACAAACATAAAAAGATTAAATTGTCTGTGATTCGTATATAATTACATATACATGTACAGAACCTTGTTTCAGCATAAACCAACTAAAAGAAATAGGTTGCCAAAGTGGAACAAAAAACAAAATCCAACAATCTAAACACAATTTACATTTGTCTAAATAAGACAAATTTTAAAGGGCATGGAAAATCTAATAACCAATAGCACATTCTTACCAGAAATACTTAACTGCCTCTTATCTCAAAATGATAGATCAAATAGACAAAAATTATCAAAGAGGTAGCAAAACTGACCCCAACCTTTGAGCAAATGAACTCAGTGGATATTTGCAGGGTGTTTTACCCAACAACATCTGAATGCACATTCTTCTTAACTGCACATGGATATTCTCTAAAATAGACCATGTAATAATCCATAGATCATGCCTAAGTGCATGCAAGAAAACAGAAATTATCCCATGCATATTATCTGACCACAGTGCAATCAACTGCAAATTAATGACAAAAGAATTCACAGAAACTGATGGACATTAAATAACACCTCAAGAACAGTGTGTTACAGATGAAATTGAACAAGAAATTAAGCAATATCTGTACTCCAGCGAAAATTCGAACACAACTCACCAGAATTTGTAAGAGGCAGTGCAAGCAGTTCTCAGAGGTAAATTTATAGCAGTGAACTCAGACATTCAGAAAATAGAGGTGCCGGGGAGATGGCTCAGTGGAATAAGCACTTCCCTGGCAAGCTCAAGGGCCTGAGTTTAAGCCCTGGTTCCACCAAAAAAAAAAAAAAAAAAGAAAAAAAAAGAAAAGAAAATAGAATGAGAACAAATAAAAACCCTAATTCTGCACCACAAGCTTGTAGAAAAAAAGGAAAACCAAGACAAAAGCCCCCCAAATTAGAAAATAGTTAATATTAGACCAGAAATTAATGCCATTGAGACAAAGAAAATAATCGAAAGAATTAATGAATAATAGGGCTGTTTTTCTGAAAGATTAAATAAAATTGATAACCCACTATTCAACCTAATCAAAAAGAAGGAAGATAAGACAAAAATTAAACCAGTAAGGAAGGAAAAGGACAAAATTACTAGAGTCTGTGGAAATTCAAAAGATCATCAATAGCTATTTTGAAAACTTCCCTCTCACAGAATCAAATGCACAAAAAAACACAGATTCCTATATATTTACCAAAATTGAATGATAAAGAATAACCCAATATCAGCAAGGAAATTAAAAATGCAATAAAACATTACTAACAAAGAAAATCCCAGGTTCTGATGGATTTCCAGCTGAATTCTCCAAGAAATTTAGAGAAGATCTCATCTCCGTATTCTTATTCAATGAATTTGAAAATGAATCATTTGTGGAAACAAGTATTATACTGATACCAAAGCCAGGAAAAAATCAACCAAAAAAAAGAATTACAGGCTAATCTTCCTCATGAGCATAGATGCAAAATTCCTCTATAAAAAAAACCAGTGAATATAATTCAGCTAATCCTGGTGGCCATTGAGATGGCTCAGTTCAATAAGTGCTTGCCTAGCAAGCACAAGGGCTTGAGTTCAATCAAGATGGTTCTGAAAAAAGAATTCAGCTAATTCTCAGGAATATTATATATCATGACAAGGTAGGATTCATCCACTGGATATAAGGTGGTTTCAACATATGCAAATCTATAAATGTAATATACTATATCAATAGAACCAAACAAAAAACCACATGATCTTCTCAATAGATGTGGAAAAGGATTTTGACTAAATCCAACTCATTCATGACCAAATCCCTACAGAAAATTAGAATAGATGGCTTATACTTCAATCTGATCAAAAACATCTATGAGAAATCAACAGCCAACATCATTCTAAATGGTGAAACAATGAAAGATTTAATACAAAATCATGTAGAAGACAAAGATGTTCACTATCATCACTCCTTTTCAATATGGTTCTGTAAACATAATCTAGAGCCATTAAACAAGAGAGAAAAATAAAGAGAATAAGAATAGGTAAGGAAGGATTTAAACTATTATTATTTGCAGATGACATGATACTCTACATGGAAAACCAAAAACACTCCACCAGGATGCTCATAGAATTAATAAACAAGTTCAGGAGCATAGCAGGATATACAGTCAACACCAAACTCAATAGCACTCCTCTACACAGATAACAAACATACTGAGAGAGAAATTAGAGAAACAGTAACTATCAGAATATCACACAAAAATGAAATAATTAGGAATTAATTTAGCAAAAGAAGCAAAATATCTATACAATGAAAATGTTAATACTCTGAAAAAAAAAGATTGAATAGTTTCTCAGAAAATGAAGAGATATTCCTTGCTCCTGGGTAGAAAGAATCAACAATGTGAAAAGAGTCATATTCCCAAAATTGTTGCACAGAAGTATGCAATCCCTATCAAAACATCATTAATGTACTTCACAGATCTAGATAAAACATTCCTAAAATGTATTTCAAACTGGAAAAAATTAAAATTTCAAAGACAATCTTGGGCAACAAAGACAAGATAGGAGGCATAACAACCCCTGACTTGAAACTATACTAAAAGCTACTGTGACAAAAATCAGCATGGTATTGTAATAAAAACACACCTGATTATCAATGGAATAGATTAGAAGATGAAGATTCAATTACCAAATCACTCAGCAGCCTTATCTTTGACAAAGGGACCAAACACATTCACTGAAAGAACTACTGGAAAAAGTGGGTCTCCACATGCTGAAAACTAAAACTAGACCCAGGTGTGTCACCATAAACTAAACTAACATAAAAAACAATTAAAAATCTAATAAACATTAAAACAGAAACACTGATTCTACTGGAAGAAAATTAGGTAGAAATCTTGTAGGCAAGGAGTGGGCAGAGATTTCATGAGCAAAAACCGAACTGCACAGGAAATATTACAAAGAATCAACAACTGAGATATCATCTTATTGAGAAATTTCCACACGTTAAAATAAATAGCCAGAAGAGTGAAAAGACAACCAACAAATGAGGAAAAATCTTAGCCAACAATCACTCAGACAAAGAACTTCTATCTAGAACATACAAAGAACTAACAAAATTAGGCCCCCAAAATTCAAACACCCAATCCAAAAATGGTTATCTGAGATGACTATATACTTCTCCAGGAAGAAATACAATGGGTAAATAAATACATGAAAAATATTTCATAACACTAGTCATTCATGAAATGCAAAATTCAAACAACATTGGGGTACCGTCTTTCCACAGAAAGAGTAGTTGTCTTAAAGAAATAAAATATTACCAAATGATGGAGAGGCTCTGGGGCAAAAAGGAACCCTTTTCAACTCTTAGTTGGAATGTACTCTGGTACAACCACAGTGGAAATCAGTGTGGAGACTCCTCAGCAAACTAAAACTGGAAATCCCATGCAGTCCAGCTACTCCTCTTCTGGGTATTTTTCCAAAAGAATTTAAGACATCATACCACAGTGGTATACGTACACCCATGTTCACAGAAGCACCATTTCTCATAGTGAAATCTTGGAAACAACCAAAATGACCATCACCTGAGAAAATGGATACAAAAACATAGTAAAACAAACTATTACTCAGCTATAAAGGTAGACAAATTAGAGGCCTTTATAAGTAATTGAATGCAACTAGTGGCTATACTAATAAGTTAAATCAGAATCACTTGTGCAAATATAGGATTATCTTCTTAGTGTAAAAACGTGAAAGAATAAATAAAATTAGTAATGTCTAATAGATATAATAAAATTCAAGAAACCAAACACAAGGAATATACAATGATGATAAGGAAAAGGAAAAAGGGAAAACAAAGATGTGAGAAAATTGTGTAAATATATATGTAGAGAATAGCTGAGGTGATTGTACTACTGTTTCCATCAGTTTTTTGAAAATAGCTGTTAATGTTTAAAATTTTCACCTTGACTAATTCTATATGATATCTATAATCTGAGCAACTACATCGAATACAGCAATGTGCAATACAAAATCCATGGTTGAATATTTCTCATCTTGTTCTTCTAAATGTGTACTTTTTAAATGTCTTATTAGTTATGACTATATTCTCTTTAAAATAAATTAAAATGGTTTTGTGAGGCAGATCAGCAGACTAAGCACCTGCTTAGGCAAGCACAGGGAACTAGGTTCATTCAATGATACCACATGCTGCATTGGTCCTATGTCCAGGTACACTGAGCTGGCCACTGAGACCAGGCGTGTTGAACCAGCCTATATAATCCCAGTGCTGGGGAAGCTAAAAATAGGAGGATCACTATGACTCTGAGCTGTTTACTGAAACTGTGCCAAATACATAAATAAATACAAAAAATAAACTAAATTTTAAAAAGTAAAAAGTGCAAGAAAAACTTAAGGTTTATTTGGAAAATGTATTAATGTTTAATTATTTGTCCATATTATCTGTCAATCAGAGCAACACATCTGTTGATAAAAATACATAATATAACAACCATTGTTAATTCGTTATTCTTGTTTTGAAAATCTGTGCCATATGTATTGTATGTTACACTGTCACTGTATTTGTTTTTGCTGCTGTTGTTGTTTTCATCCATTTTTTTTCTTTTTTTTTTTTTGTTTTTTTGTTTTTTTGTTTTTGCAGAACTGGGGATTGAACTCAGGCCCTTGC
>NDGN011478520.1:0-27654 GCA_002564285.1 Tympanoctomys barrerae
TAAGCACTTCCCTGGCAAGCGCAAGGGCCTGAGTTCAATCCCTGGTTCTGCCAAAAATAAAAAAAATAAAAAGCCTTTAAAAGGGGGGTGGTGGCAGCCAGGTAGAACCCTTGTCTTTGCAAGTCTCACCTTTTCAACCACCTAGGTCCTCTGAGCAGTCTGACAGCCAGCCCTGACGCCCCACCCCGCCCTCCTTCCTGGATGTTTCGCCCCTCCCTGCTGAGTACCTCCTGTGCCCCATGGCTGTCATCCCAGGTTTGGAACTGAGAATAAAGTTCTCTCCCACCCACAGTCTAGCTTGCTCTCTGCTGTCCCAGGTTCCCAGGTACCCTGGAGCCTCCCGACTCTTCCCTGCCTCCTGCCTGCATGATACCAATCGCAGCTTCCTAACCAGTCTCCCTTCTTCCTTTTCTCCTTCTATGGTCTCCTGGCCCCCGGTGGCCCCATCCGCGTTCCCCAGGTAAAAGTCTAGGGGATTTCTGTCCACCCTGCGGGTGCTGGCTGATGCAGCCAGGTAAGGACTCAGGCTAAGGGAGAAAGATAGCATCTTTACAGCATGGCGCTTCCTGTTTTGGAGACATGGAAACCATGTCTCAGTATAGAAGAGCTGCTCACAAAGAAGGGGTGGGAGGTTCTAATGGATTCACGGCCAATTGTGCAGAATCTGGCTGTGACTTCCCCCTCTGCCATACCAGGAAGCCCCTGATCATAGTCACTACATCGAACCTCTGTGCGTTGGCCCAGGCCACTGCCTCTGCTGCGGATAGCTTTCTCCATCTTAGCCCAGTGACTCCCGCTCACATCTCCAAACTCAGGTCAAGTGTCTCTGTGACACCTTCCTTGACACCAGACACCAACCATCCCTTCCACCTTTGTCCCTACGTGACACCGGGCATCTCCTTGTGACTTCAGCATTAGGACAAACCATCTGCTGTCTTGTCTTTCCATGTCCAAGAGCTGTGGGCCCTGGGAGCCAAGACTCACATCTTGGGTTTGAAATGTGTGATGTCATTTGAAATAGGCCTCAGTAGCATCAATAAACTGAGGATCATAATACAGGAAGCTCCCTGGGTTGTCCACCCCCTGGTCCTCTGCACATGACTCTGTGCTCCCCACCCTCACCCTGCTGCATCTCCACCTAATACCTCAGCAACCCCGGAAGCCCAAGCTATGCAGTGTGGGCCCTGCATTTGTAAAAATGACTCAGGGCTGCATGTTTGTCCTCTCTGGTCTAAGCCCAATTTCCTGGTGATTGTTTGGTAGTAAGGCTGATGCATCCTAGTCACCCCTCTGCTTAATGTCACTTCCTTAATGCCTGGCACCACTCCACCCACACACACTCACTTCCTGAACCAGAAGCAATCAGCACGCACCTGTAATCCCAGCACTCGGGAGGCTGAGGCAGGAGGGTCACTGTGAGCTCAAGGCCAGCCTGAAATACATAATGAGTCTTTGTCTCAACCCCCCCCCAAAAAAAACTAGGGGCTGGGGAGATAGCTCAGTAGAATAAGCAATTGCTTGGCAAGCACAAGGGCCTGAGTTCAATCCCCGTTCCAAAAAAAATCAGCCTGAGCTGAAGTACCGAGTGCAAGGCCAATGACTTACAAGTGAGATCTTGTCTCAAAAAACCTAGTTCCTTGTTTTCCTTTTGGGCCACAGCTTGTGCAGCTTGTGCGGTTGGTCAGGTGTCCGCCCCTGGAAGGCCCCCTGGGCAGGACTCGAGGCTACAGTCCCAGCACTGCTTTTAGCCAGGTGGGGGTGAGCGAAATGACACTGTGGGTTGCTGGTTGTGCATCACCAGGTCTTGGGGACCGCTGTAAATTCAGGGCCCCGTTGTTCCTCGGCTTCAGAAAGCACACTGGATCCTGGCCCCCTGACCTCCGGGACCCAGCTTTGTCTAAACCTCACACATGGGCGCCAGCAGGAGCTCCTCACCCAGGTGCGTGAGGCAGGCTGTGGTGTCACTGTCTCAATGCCAGCCCCGGAAAGGGCACTGGGCTATGCTTAGGACCACACAGTGCCCACAAGACCATCCCAGGGTCCTCACTGCCCCCAGGCTTTGCACCAGAGAATCGCCCTGGAAGTCATTTGAACCTTGGCCTTTTTCTGTTTAGAAGACAGGGCCATTAACTGATCGTAACTCGATTTTTTTTTTTTTTTTTTTGAGATGGTCTTGCATAGTATAGCCAAGGCTGGCTTCGAACTCATGGTGACTTTCCTGCCTCAGGCTCCTGAGTGCTGAGATCACAGGCGAGCACCATCACCACCTGGCTGTCATTTGGAGCTCTTGTAGCATTTGAACTTGAAGAGCATACCCTCAGCCCCACCCCAGAGGCTGCACTTTAACAAGATTCCCGGGTACCACACACAAGTTCTCAAAGATCCCCTGGACATACAAGACCACTTGTACAGTGACAATAACCCCAGCCATCTCCACTTCCGGAGACAGGGGCTTGTTCTCGGTGACCTACACTGCTCGGGCAAAGCCCACTTCTTATCTGCTGGGGAGAAAAACTCCAAAGGCAAAGAGGTAACAAAGGGCTCCTGTGTCACTTTATTCTTTTCTACTTTATTACTTCAAATTAACAACCACAATAAAGCTCAAAAAAGTCCAATATTTACACAGGAAAAAAGTACAAAATTCCCCCCAAAGTTCTTCAGTATTTTTTTTTCAGTTTTTTTAAATTATAAAGTAATAAAAAGCTTTGCTCTTAAAAAAAAAAAGAAGGGGAAACAGAGGCAAATAAATTAGGAAGTACACACATGGAGAAAACAAACAAAAATCAAATCAAATCAAAATAAAAACAGATGTTAACAAAAAGATGGAGAAATCCAACACTTAGCCCTGACCCCAGGCTCCTCCTCAGAAACGCAGGATCCCAAGAAGGGGGCCTCGGGCGACTGTCGAGACCAGGGAGTGATTGATGACACACGCCTGGCTCAGTGCTGTCTGGGAGCAGCCTCCATGGACAGACACTGCCTTGGGCCAGGAGTGGAAGATGGGGTTGCCACTGGCTGGCAATGGGAAGTGGTGGCAGTACCCTCTGTGCCCTGAGGGATATGGAGGACGCTGTCCCCTCATCCTTGTTAGGGGTGAAAAACAGAAGTGTGGCCTAGCAGTGTCACCTGCTGTTTTGGGGTCATCTCTCCACCCATTTGGCATCTTCATGGAGAGGTGGATGAAGGACTCAAGTGCCCCAGGGGACACTAGGAAAGCCCAACACAGAAAGCTGACCCCCGACATCTCAAGAGGCTGGGGCTGTGTACTTTCTGTTCAGCTGGTTCCAAGGTGCATGGAATCTGCTGGGACCTGCCTTCTGTGGCCACACGACAGCGACACGTGCTACTTGGGCCATCGCCGATGGCTGCATCTCCAATGCTGAGGGTCCGCTCCTACAGGTGCTGTGTAGCAGGAATGGGTGGCAGGGGTGGGGCCATGCCATCTGGCTCCTGTGACCTGGTATTGTTGGGGAGCAGATGGCAGCCTGAAGGCTGGGGGCAGTGGGCACAGCTAGGAGACCAGAATCCTCGGTGCAAAGGGCATCCCATCTTCTTGCCACTGGCAACATAAATCAAAGAAATAAAATCCATCGTCGGTTTTGTGCTGGGTTTTGTTGTTGTTCACTTGAGTGTTCCTTTTTTTTTTCATCATTTTTTTTTTTTTTTTAAAGAAAATACAGTGAAGACACTAGACAGGGGAAAAAGAAGACAGATCAGGCTCTCGGCTGCCTGTGTCCCCGCATTGGCCGCGCCCCCTCCAGCTCCTGCCTTCCTGTCCCTGAAGCTACCATTCTGGGGCCTGTAGCTGGCTGAGGACCCAGGATGTGCTCCACTTCCTTGCAAATCCACCTCTGTTCTGGGAAACAGCCGCCCCAGTCACGCAGCTGCCCAATACAATGTGGGCCTGAGGTCTGATGCAGCTAAAGCCCTGCCCTGCAACCTAGCTCCATCTGCAAATGAACTTCTGTAAGGCCGGTCATACTTACAGTGGACTGAGGTGACTTGAGTCCCTTGAAGGGTGAACCACTGCCTGTTGCTACACACATTCTTAGGGAGCTCAGATGCCCCCTCCTGCCCACCCCCAAAGAGCCCCTCCACTCACATTCCCCAAGCCTGGCCCAGATGAGCTCTTCTTCCTCTAAAGCTGTGGCTCCTTCACCAAGCTTCCATATGAACTAACGTGTTTCGCAGCTCAGGGCTATAGGAGGGCTCAAGCCCCTGCTAGGAACTAACTTCCTAGAACATGTTAAGGAAACAGAAATAGGCTGGGCATGGTGGTGCATGCATGTAATCCCAGCACTTTGGAGGCTGAGGCAGGAGGATCACCGTGAATTTGAGGTTAGCCTGGGCTACAAAGTAAGTTCAAGGCCACCTTGAGCTGCATAGTGAAACCATATCTCAAATAATAAAAGGGAAACAGGGACATGGGACTGGCCCAAGGGAAGGAGAACAGCATCTTCCAACCCATGTGGGGCCAGGACATAGAACAGGAAGTTCAGCTACCTACTGGGTAGGCTCTGAGGTTTTATACTTCCAAAGGCTCTTAGTTGGGACCACCTTCCAGCACATACTGGTCTCCCCTGGGACCATGGCTGTGTCCATCACTCACCTAAGCAAACACTGGTCCAACGGTGGCTCTCCTCACTTCCCGAGGTGGTCAAATGGCACGCTTGTCTTTGGGGAGAGGTTGGGGAGGGGGACAGTAAGCTTCAAGGCAAGTCCCTACACCACTGGCAACCGAGAACTGGCAGGCCTTTCCCCACCCTGCCAAATCCCTCAAAGGTGTGGGATCCCAGTGGCCCTAGGATGTCCTCGCTCTAGACATAGCATAGCCCAGAGGTGATGCATAGCAGTTACTCCAGGCCATGCCCAAGATGGCGCCAAGGGGGGCTCCCTCCAGGGCCTGGTCCTCCCAGGAAGGATGGGGCAACCACAGGTCCCCCCGACAATCCCTGAGTCCCAACATGGACCGTAGATAGGGCTGGCACATTGGACCTCAGCTAGCCCTCCAGTCCTGTGCTTAGGACTATTGGAGATTTCCTGGTGATAGGACGGACCCCAGTGTTATGACTCTTGAGGTTCAGTTAAGAGCGCTAAGCCTCAGTTGCTGGCTGTGCTTGGTGAAATGGGCACAGGAGACCCCCAGGGATTCAACGAGGCTGCGTCTGGTAGCTGGGGGTTCCATGGGTTGTGGCTGCTCACCTGTGAGGCTGAGATTCGAGAGACCTCTTGCCGCCCAGTGAGGTCCGAGGACGAGACGTTGGCGGGAGCGCCCCTGTGCAGCCGCATGCTCACCTTCCTCTCCCGGTCGACCCGAGAGATCGCTCTGGGAGAAGTATTGCCTGGAGGGAGGCCAAGGCAGGAGCACCCTTAGATGGGCATGGAGGCACCTGACTCCCAGGGACAGCCCAGAGCCCCGGGCTGCTACTGACCAGCTTGCTGGATGCGGGAGGCTGGGGTGGAAGCCACAGGCTCGGCTGCACTGCGGAGCCGGTTGGCAGTGGCCCCCGTGGGTGGGCCTGGGGGCAGGGCTCGCGTGGCGGATCCGCGCAGCTGCCCCATCCTCTCCTCGCGCTCGTGCTCCCGCCGCTCCCGGTCCACATCCTCGGGGTTCCGGGCTGCACCCTGCAGAGACAGGAGGTGACAAAGATCAACTCAGAGGCCATGGTGTGCTGTCCCTCGGTTCCCTGGCAGGTTAGAGTGGGAATCTATGACCCAAGAGGGCCAGGAGTAATGCTTGATCACGCAGAGTAGACAGACAAAACCACACGACACCCAGAGGGAAAAGGCAAGGTAGGGTCCGAGGAGCACTCCCTGTGCAGCTGCAGTAGGGGTGCTACAGCCCTAAGATGACCAAGGGCAGCCTGGGCCCTCCCGACCTGGCCTGCTATGTGTACCAAGCGCCTGCCACCCTGAGAGGCTTCCAAACCAAGCTGGAAAGGCGGTCAGAGGCCCACCTAGCGCACAGGCAGGGAAGGCCCAGAGAGGAAAGGACAGGTCCCGAGTGACAACACTAGGTGAAGGCAGGGCCAGGGCCTGGCCCAGGTCCCCTGGTGTTCAGCCAGGGGCTCTTTTCACCAATTGGCCATCCATGCCCTACTCTCAGACCTGGCCACCACTCCTGGCAGGTGCTTGGGGCCACAGCCAGGAGGCCCAAGGGGCTCACACAGACACCGCCTGTCATGAAACAGTAGCTGGGGGGGCCAGGGAAGGAGCTGGTTGGCTGGCCCATGGAGAAAAGAGGCCTAGCACACACGGCTGGAGAAGAGGGTCCTGTACCACAGGCCCTGCCCTCTAGCTGTTGCCACCTCCCAGCAGGAGGAAGTGAGAGGCCCAGAGAGGAACAAGGCTGGGAGCAGCACCCATGGTTACCTAGTCGGTCCTGGGGCCGTCCACAGGGAAGGGCGGGGGGCTGGCATGAGGGGGGCCGCATCTGTGGAGGAGAGAGCTGTGGGCTGAGTGGGGGGCCTGCTTAGGGGCACAGGGTGTGGGTCCCAGGGGCCTGGCTGAGGCCCTACTGCCTAGGCAAATGTGGTAGGCCTGAACTCCTGGGGGAAGAGCCCAGTGCCACAATCCTTGATGCCTTGTGAATCAACCCACATTAGTCATAGTCCCCTGGTACCTTGTTGACCCTGCTAGGACTCTGACCCCTTTCCTGGGGACACCTCTGAGGCAGCCTTGGAGTCCATAGCTGGTCAGAGGTACCCACAGGTCACAACAGCTGCAGCAGAGCTGGGGGCTGCACGCCACTCTCTGCCATTTGGTTACACTGCACATCCTAAAGTTATGGTTCAGAGGCCTACCTTGGGGAAACTCCCTGTTCCTCCCACCCTGTAGCCCACTGGGCAGGCACGGGAACACCAGGACGCCATCTCCTGACCTCCGGCCTTCACCCTGGGCTCTACTGCTCAGCTGCACAGACGCAGCCAGTACCACAACCCACCTGGGGAGACAGAGCGACAACACCCACCCTGCAGCATAAGACCAAGGCCACCTCCTGGTTGAAAAAACAGATGTGGTGAGGCTACATGATTTCTTCAGACATGCAGACTTGAAGAGGTCCTCCGGGTACCCCAGCAGGCTCTGGCCAATGCCAGCTCCCCTCAGGAAAGAGGAATAGTGCGATCCTCTGCGTTTCCACCCACCCAAGCAAAGGCGAATCAGGGAGAGCTTTTCTAGTCTTTATTTGCCCACAAGAAAATACAGATCAACATCAAGCCACCCGAGCATCCAGTCCTGTTGTGTATGCTCCGTCCTTGGCTGTGTGCAATCTCCTCTTGGACAGCTGGTTGGACTCACAGGGCACTGTGTACCCACAGAGTGTCCGGAGACCCAGCACCTTGTTGATGCTCAACACAGGAGGCCACTTCAAGGTCACAGGTGAGATCCTTCTCATTGGGGAGTCCAAGCCCATGGTGCCTGGATTCTTGCTTGTAGGCGAAGATTCCTGCAGAATGGTGGGGGCCAGGCTTCAGTCTCCGTGGCGTGTTTGGTACTTGCTCCTGGCAGGGGATCGGTGGGCATGGTCTGGCTCACCCCGGTGCTAACAGGGCCAGGTACTGGTTGAGGACCTCTGCCCAGATTCATACTCCAGAACTTGCTCCAAGAGGACCCCAGGAAGGGGGTCAGAGCCTCAGCGATAGTGGGGAAGGTGTGCCTGGCCTGGCTTGAGAGATCTTGTCGGCTGGACAGTCATGTGAAAGACGCTGGGAGGGGGACGTCTAGAGCAGCACCATCCATGGAACTTTCCAGATGATCAAAACACACCCATCTGCTTGCTTAGCCGCTCTGGCTCCTCAGGACTCAAGAATGAGGCGACGGTGACTAAGAAACTACATTTTCCATTTTGTTTATTTTTATTTATTTGTTTGTTCAAACTTTATTAATTAATGTTAGCACCATGTAGTGAGTAGACGGCACAGGTCTAAGAGAACACAGGATCACTCTGGCGCCCGGATGGGGTGAAGGGCAAAATCCTTCCCAGAAGCAGATTTGGGACTCCCAGGCCAGCCCTTGACCACATTCCAAGTTGGAAGATGCCCCACCGCTCACCTCCCACCCCAACCCTGGAGAGAAAGATAACAGAGGCCTCTCCCCAAGGTCCCTGCCCTATGATACCCCAATCTCTGCCAGACCTCTGTCTGCTGCCTTGGAAAATAGGACCAGGCCACCGTCCAGGGCCCAGAGAGAAAAGGAGCTCAAGAGCAGCATGCCTGGCACCCAGGAGGACAAGCCTCAGGCCTCAGTGCCTGACAGGGCAGGCGAGGGCCATGCTATGAAAGGAGGCATAGCAGGAGAGGACACGGGAATGTTTAATAAGGTTCAAAGCAGAGGGTGTGACGGTCCGGTCCTGCCTTCCGCGCTCACCAGGCCTTTCCTGGCAAAGGCCTTCTTCACACTTGTCCTGGCCTGTGGGCAGCTGGTTCATTCCTAAGAATCCCACGCAGGGCCTCTTCTGTCATATCTTGGGAACAGCTTGCCATCCCCACCATCCCAAACAAATGAAGCCCCATCAGGCCCGGCCTTGATGGGCTCAGGCACACTAGGCGATGTCAGAACTGGGGCCCTGGAGTCCAGACCACAGGCCAGTAGCTTTGTGGTGGCAGCTCCTCCAGCTCCTCCACCTCCTCCACCGGCCTATCTGGGGGGCCTTGGGTGCCCAGGGGCGCCGGGCACCTGGAAGCAACAGAGAGAGCACAGCTGAGGTTCAGCCTTTGCACTCACTGGCTGAGTCATGAATCTTGGAAAGGCCAGGTCTTGGAGGGTCCTTACCAGTATGTGGGTGAGCACGAGGGCCCGGCACAGGGCCAGGGACGGGGACAGGGCGGTGCAATAGCTTCACTGTTGCGGGGCTGAGCCTGGCTCGTGGAAGCCCCCTTTTCCAGAAGAGATGTGAAAGAAGACATAGGGTTTCACAGACTCCAGAGCTCCAGGCATGGCTGGCGAATGCTTCTCCCCACCCCACCCCCGGGATCCTTAAAAGAGGGAGACAGAACGACTGCCTAGCAAGACCCAGGGACCCAGGACCAGGAGGAAAACAACCACTCTGCATGGGTCCAGGCTGGCCATAGGGGACTCGGAGGAGAAGGCGGCCACCTGGGATGCAAAGCACAAGAGCAGCAGGAGGATGGTGCAGGCGGCCAGCAGGGCAGCCTCGCTGGCCACCCTGATGCAGCCAGAGATGGGGCGCTCAGGGACCCCAGTGAAGTCACTTGCGCTGTCCAGCTCATACCGCCCACTGGCTGGGAGTCCCGCCCGCCACTGGGTCACCTGGGCCCCATGAGTCAGCGGCTGTCCCATCCAGTCCCCCAAGCCTGCCTCGGCCTTCAGGTGACTCACGAATTTCAGCATGTTCCAGTCGAAGACGTAGTCGTACGAGAAGCCCTGCCGGTGGAAGAGGTTCCGGAAGAGCTGGCGCAGGTAGGAATAGTCAGGTTTATCGTCGAACCGCAGGGAGCGGCAGAAGTTGAGGTATGTTGAGAACTCAGCTGGTTGGGGCACACAGGATAGAGGAGCCACAGTGAGGTCCGCACCCCGAGAGCACCCAGAAGCTACCACCATCCCCAGACACTTTCTTTGCTTTTTTTTTTCTTTGCAGTACTGAGGATTGAACTCAGGGCAAGTGCTTGTTCTACCGAGCTATCTCCCCAGCCCCCCACAGACACCTTCAACCAGAGAGAAGCAGGATGAAAGGAGAACCAGCCCGCCAAAGAGCAGGCCGCTTCCCATAACTGCCCTTCGGACCCAAGGTCACAGCCCCTTGCCTCCCTGACCCATCACTCTGGGGTCATGGAGACTGGAGCTACGGGTGTTCAAGAGTCCAGCAGTGAATCTGACCCCTACATGACCCAGGCTACAGGCAGCGGACTTCCCTTCCCCCCTCCACCCACTCAGGCTGGGAGAGGGCCCTGGGGAGCTGAGCGTGGGCTGGGGACACGGTGCGTACAGCCAGGCCCAGGCTGTGCAGCAGCAGAGCACCCGTGACTCATGTTCTCTGTGCCCCGGGTGGCCCTAGCTTGGCCTCAGACAGAGGAACTGCGCCCGCGGTGGCCACTCACAGGGGTAGCCCTTGCAGAGGACCTCGATGGGTGTGGACATCTTCTTCTCACTGATCCTCTCATACTTCTGGCGCTTGGTGGCCGCCTTGAGGCCCTGCCAGGGCAGGGAGCCCAGGTTGAAGTACATGAGCACATAACCCAGGCTCTCCAGGTCGTCGCGGCGGCTTTGCTCTGTGGGGGCACAGGGGAGATCAATGGCAGGGTCCCAGAGCAGCCCTGGTCTACCCCTCTCTCCTCCTCCCCCAGAGGAGGAGGGCCCGAGGCAGAGCTTCCTCAGCTCCGCCTGGACCCAGTTCTTCCAGCTCAGCCACTATGTCATTCAACAACTACCAGTAGGCACCCCCTTGCCTGGCCCACTGCGCAGAAGGGCACAAGCTGCGGCATGAGATGGGCCCAGGAAAGTCTGGCTCCTGCACTAACCAAAGTTCATGTTCTTAAGCTATTAAACCTTTGCACCTGTATTTCCTGGTGGTATGAAAGGGAACTCAACAGAGCCCACGAAGGGGCCATATCCATACCTCTATGAAGGGAACAATGGGAATTGTATCAGGGAGCCTCCATCAAAGTCCCCAGGAGCCCGGCATGGTGGCACATGCCTGAAATCCCACCACTTGGGAGGCTGAAGCAAGAGGATCGCTCTGAGGCTGAAGCCAGCTTGGGCTACAGAGTGAGTTTGAGGCCAGCCTGAACCCTGAACTATATAGTAAGACTGTCTCAACCCTAAAACAAAACCAAAAACCAAATGCCCAGGAGCCTCCAGCCAAGCGCATACTCACCAATGCCCAGGTGGGTATTGATAGAGGCATAGCGGGCAGTGCCCGTCAGGTTCTTGTTTTCCCGATAGGGGATGTGCTGGTGGGTGCGAGCGTCTCGGTACTTCTTGGCCAGGCCAAAGTCGATGATGTATACCAGGTTGCCTTTTTTTCCTAGGCCCATGAGGAAGTTGTCAGGCTTGACGTCCCGGTGAATAAAGTTCTTGGAGTGGATATACTCTATTCGGCTGATCTGGGGGTAGGAGAACAGCAAGTCGTTTAGCAAGGGCTTAACAGAGCTGCCTTCACCATGGTGGGTTAGGCCCAGCACTGGGGCTCCAGAGATGGCCAATGACACATGGGCCCTACCCTGGCCAGAGAGAAAGATCTGTCCTCAACTGGGAAGGATGATTTCAAAGGGCAGGTCAGGGAAGGCTTCCTGGAGAAAGTGACATTAGGAGGAGCTTGGAGAGATTTAGAAAACGTGTTGTGAGACAGGCTGAGAGGAAGAAAAAAATTAATGGCAGACCCAGAAGGGAGGATACGGCAGGTGAGGCAGCTGGGCCCCTGCACGAAGCAGCACTGTGGTTCTGCCCCAAAACCAGGGGGCCAGCGGCACGGATTGAGCAGAGTCGGGAGATGGAGGGCAGGAGGCACCAAGCCCAAACCCCGCAGGGACAAGAGGACTCTAAAGAAAGAGCTCCTCATCTAGCTCCAAAGGACACCAAAGTCAACCTTTTCTCTCTCTTCCCTTTAAGAGACTTGTTTTGTTTTAAAAATCTTTCTTTTCCCTTTAAGGAAGTTTTTGAAGCTTATATGTCCTTGCACGTGACGTGTCTTCAGGTGGCTCCGGCCAGCTCTGGGCCTCTGGCTGCAGGATACCCAGAACCCTCTGGGAGCTGCTCTAAGTTTCACCACCAGCCTAGGAGGGCCCCTCTCCCTGCATGGTGCGCGTCTGGCCTAAAACTGTAAGCTGTCTGCAGACTCCGCGGGCCAGCTGCAGACAAGACCAGAGCAAGATCGGCACATTCCACATCAGGTTAAAACTATTAGTATAAATATAAATACACATAGACATACCTTTTTTTTTTTTAAGAGATGATGGGGATCAAACTGTGGGCCTCATGTATGCTAGGCAAATGCTCCGGTGCTGAACTGTCTCCCCAGCCCTGGTCTGGCATTTTTGAAAAAGCTTTCCTTGTTGTCACCCTAACACCTGCTCTGGCCTGGGCACTACTTAGCATCCTCCATAATCCCTACAGCTGGCAAATGGGGCTCACACCAGGCGACTGAGCTTCAGAGAGGCTTGGCAGTTCACCTCTGTTCCCAGGACGGGGCAGGAACCAGCCCCCAGTCTCCGTGATCACACACTTTAAAATCACAGGACATGCATGCTGGGCCCCGTCCTCCGAGCCTGGCTTGGTGGCTGGAGTCAGGCCTGGAATCTGTACTATAAACAAACCCCCCAAGGCTGCTAAGTCCTTATCTCTCTGCCTCCTCCTCCAGCAGCACGCCCTCCCCGCAGCAGGATGTGTGGCTGGGATCCTGTGCCCACTGGCACCTCTCAGAAACAGAAGCCGAGAGGGAAGTAACCTGGCCAGATGGGGAGGTGGGGGACTCACCATCTGGTCGGCCAGGAGCAGCACCGTCTTGAGGCTGAACTTGCGAGAGCAGAAGTTGAAGAGGTCCTCCAGACTGGGCCCCAGCAGCTCCATGACCATTACGTTGTAGTCGCCCTCAGCCCCGCACCACTTGATGGATGGGATCCCCACTGGGGCCAGAAAAGAGGGTGGTCAGGGCCATCTCCTCCAACCCCGCATCATCTGCATGGGCATATAGCCCTGACCCAAGGGTATCCTTCCTGCAGCTCCTCCCCTGCATCATCTGCATACTTGCAGCCCCTTCCTGAATATTTGCATACTCACAGCCCGGCCAGGCCCCACCTATCTGTCCTCCACTGAACATCTGCATACTCACACCCATGCCGCAGCCCCTCCCCCTGCACCATCTGCACATGCAGCACTGCCCGGCCCCTCCTCCCCTTACCTCCTCCTTGCATCATCTTGTAGAACTTGCTCTCAATATGTAGCTGCGGGTGCTTCGTCTTCACACACTCCAGTTTGATGGCCACTTCTTCACCAGAGGCAATGTTGGCACCTACCAGGACAGAGGAAACAAAGCAGCAGTCATCCTGCAGGTTGGGTGGTCCCCAGACTGCTGTGCCCCAGGCCTGGGGCCAACCTGACAGCTGCCCTCCCCAGGTACACAGGTCCTCTAAGGAAGGCTGAAAGGCAGGAGGGTGCTACAGGGCACAGAGGAGTGGCAGGGGGAGGTCAGCAAAGGCTTCCAGAGGGGAGGGAACAGTAACAGGTGTCCAGGGAAAGATGGAAGATGGACTGGGTGGGGGCGGGGGGGCACCAAAGGGGAGCTGGGTGCAGTGAGGGTGGGGTCAGGGCACAAAAGGCTCAGACACCAGCTGAAGGGCAGAAGGGAGTCCTGGAGAGAGAAGACGACTAAAGGGCGAGTACAGGAGACGGGCCGGGAGCCCACCCAGACCAGCCTGAGCCCCAAGAAACCTGGACAGCCCAGGACCAAACCCATGCCCGGGCCAGGTCCACTCACACCTTTAGGAGCCACCCCAGGCATCTACCCCAGCATCCTTTTCTCTCACTGAGGCCTCACCCTCTCTGTACAGGCAAGAAAACAGACCCAGCTGGGGTCACACAGCCAGTAATGGTCGGCTCCAACGGCTTCTGCGCACCTCTGCACCTCTCCCTACCCCCTTCTGAGCTCTTACTGCAGCCTCTCAAGGGGCTCTACAGAAAACACCCTCATGCGCCCCAAGGCCCAGCTCAGCCTGAACCCACCACATACTTCAGGAACTCCAAGAACGAGCAACTGCAAATGGCACCCTGCCTCACTTTCCCCAGCTCCAGCGGTGAGCTGAACTGGAGGCCATGGGGCTTCTGTCAGGGGCAGGGGTGGCCCTCGAAGCACCTGGGGTGCACAACGACAGCATCATACAGGCGACCAAACAGAATGGCAGCAGACACAGCACCAGAAGAACCCGGGGAGGGTGAGCTGAGACGGCGGCACCTCCAGCTAAGGGGAGGCCCACCAGGGGTGTCCTCGGCACGACGGCTCGCACCACAACCAGGGCAAGGCCCAGAGCCTGCGAAGGCCACACAGAAGAGGCAAAGCACCGGCGGGTAGGCCTCTTTCAAGGGTCTGGTAAAAGTCACAAATCTGTCCCCAAGCAACTCTTGCATACCGAGGAAAGGACAAGGACACACCCAGGAGCCAGTACACCAGAGGCCCAGTAGCAGCAGTGGCCAACAGTGATACGGCCACAAATGGGACCCAGGGAGGCAGTGAAGAGGGGCAGATGACAGCCTCACGCAACGGGGCTACTCCCACCTCTCCCACTCTGGGCAGCAGCCCTCCTTACAAGAGCCCTGCAATGGAAGCAACACAAGCACACAGCAGCAGGTGAATGGAGTGACAGAACGTGGCCCACCCACACGGTGGAATATTATTCAGCCATGAAAAGTAAAGAAGTACTGATGCATAGCCATCTGGATGATTTTCAGAAATGTTCTGTTCAGTGAGAGAAGCCAGATACAAGAGGCCAGAGTATAGGAAATGCTCCGGATAGGCAAATGTTGTGAGTAAGAAGGTACATGAGTGGCTGTCTGGGGCAGGAGGGCAATAATGTGGAGAGCAGCTGCTTACTGGGCAAGCGTACAGAAAAATGTTTTGGAAGGAGATGAGGGAGGGCCGCATGACACTGCAGTGAAAGCCACCAAGCTGCACACTTGGAAGTACTTCATTTGGTCCTGGGAACAACACCTCATGTTTTAATAAGGGAGAGAAAGAAACTGACCGTTTTGACTTGACATCAAAACACAGAAAACTAACCACACAGTTCAGGGTTAGTTAGTAGAAGCGTGATAGAACTTTCAACCAAAAGAAAGGACTCTGTTGGCGTATGCCTGCAATCCCAGCCCTGCCTGGCGCAGAGGCCAAGGCAGGCAGGCTGCAGAGTTCGTGCCCAGCTTAGCTGTGTAGTCAGAACCCTTCTCAAAACAAACTAAGACAAAATGGAATAATTTACAATGTCAACTGGGCCGGACAGGGTGGCACAGACCTGTAATTACTTGGGAGGCTGAGGCAGGAGGATCACTGAGTTCAACACCAACCTGGGCTACATGATGAGTTCAATCAAGGCCAGCCAGAGCTACACAGCAAGACCCTGTCTCAGAAAAATAAGCAGTCAGCTGGTAGTTACCCCCATGAAGAGAAGGCACAGGGCAGGACAGGCAGGGCAGACATGCCTTCAAGGTGACAAGCTCATACTCTCAGTTGAGTGGTGCCCAAGGAAGGCTCCCATACAACCTTAGGGGAAGGCTTTTTTACCCCTTGGTACCTCGGGGCCATTTAAAAACAATGCAGAGGCCCGGCTCCTGCGACCAGACACCTGGACCTGCCCTGACCTCTGCGTGGCACAACCCCAGGAAGCAGCCATGCTCACAGTTCTGGTGACGGGCAAAGAACAAAACAGCGAATGAGCTCCCAAACCAGAAGAAAGACAGTCGCAAGCAAGGCAAAGGGGGCGAGCACCGCCATCGAGAGACAGAGGAGATCCTTAATATGAGCGCTCACCCAGAGGAGCGGTTGCGCTACCTCCTCGTGAGAGGTGCGCATATCACAATGGTCCCAGAAGACCACCTGTCAGCCAGGACTGCCCAAAGCCTCATGGTGAGACGGCCTGCATCTGCCCGCCTGGGGCAGGCTCAGGGACAGGAGGGTCACCGCCACCACCCAGCTCTGACCAGCAACGCCACAGCTGCAGCTTTTGCTGTCGTCCTTGCACAGTGCAAAGTGAGGCCCGGACAAGGCCGTGCACTGTCTGCTGTTTACAGAAGTCGCAACCTGGAAGCCGCCCAAGTGCCCATCATCCGGGGTCTGGTTAAAGGAAGAACAGCCCATCCAAGAAACAGAACACAATGGAGGGGGAGAACAAAGACGCGCCCTCTGGGCAGAAGTGGAAGATCTCCAGAGCCAGGAAGTGAAAAAGCAAAGCACAGAACATGTATTCTGGGCTCTCCTCACAATTTCAAAACAAGGTGGGGAAGTAAGGAGCTGCGTCCACATGAAGAATGTGAGGGACCTGTGCTGGGGCTGGGGACCCCTCGGACACCTTGCTCTGTGTCTCCACTTATTACGCTCTTTACCAAGATAAAGTTTCTGTGCTCCGCCATTCACCCCCTTGCAGCGTACAACAAGCTCAATGGTCCTCAGCGCATTCACACATCTGGGTGACCGACCGTCACACAACTGATACCTGAATGCCTCCCTCCCCTCCCAGCACCCGCACCATGGCAACCACCACTGTACTCTCCATCCTCAGCTCTACCAATTTTGGACATTTTACAAAAATAGAATGACACAGTATGTGATCTTTTGTGCCCTGCTTCTTTTACAGATTTCTGTGGTTTCATTTTTGGTATTGTCTACGTATTTTCATGTTTTGGCCAAAATAAAGACAACTAGAAGGCTAAATCCAGTGAGCAATTATGTAGTGCAAACACGTGCTAATAAACATTTAGAGATACAGCGCAGGTGGCCTTGCAGGGCGCTTGGCACATGGATCCTGCTCCACCGTGGGGGCGGGGCTGGTGCGGAAGGGCCAATTGGCCCGGGCTGTGACAAGCGGGTGGGAGGGGGCATCAGCGGCCGCACAGGAACAAGTGAGGCAGGAATAAGCTATCCTCTGGGGAAAGGAGCCTCTCCCTGGGCTCCTGGCACAGAAGCAGGACCATGCGAGCTTAACCCTAACCCTAACCTGCAAAGGCCCGGTGGGGGAAGCTGCCAACTCTGAGGGGTTTGATGAAGCTGAAGACGGTGGAAGCCCCGTGGGAGGGCAAGGTTGGAAGAGTCTTTAGGGGCCACCAAGACACTTCAGCTTTCAGGCTGGGTGGCAGGGACAGGGACAGGGGTGCGATCACAGAGGGGCCAAACTCAGCAGCACTGACATTCAGGGCCACAGAGTTTGTTGTTGTGGGGCTGTCCTGGGCACTGTGGGGAACACGAGCTGTCCTCACATCTACCTCCTATGTGCCGGTAGCTACCGCTTCCCCACCACCTTCCGTGAGTGTAATAACCAAAGCCATCTCCTAACCGTGACAAAGCCCCTGGGGGGCCTACATCCGCCTCCTTACACACATACACACACTGCGATTCACTGGTGTATGAGAAGCGATCCAAGGGGCTTGAAGGGACAGGGAGCAGAGGGCAAGGATGCCGGTGACTTGGCAAGGAGGCAAGAGATGGAGTCCCTTGGCCTGGGAGCCCACCTCCAAGAACTACTCTGCATCAATCTCTGACACAGAGAAACTGAGTCACCAAGGGCCATTCGCCACACAACTTCCCACTGACAGGAACCCAAGCTGCTGGGCAAAGTCTTCTGACCTCAGAGTGCTGGGAACCTTGTGCCTCAGCTGCCCCCCCCCTACTGCCTGGACCTCGTGTTTTGCATTCCTATCCGGAAGCTGCCTGGCTCTTTTCTGACTCCCCGAATTCTCTCAACCACCAAAAGGAGGTTCAGAGGGGTTTGGCAGCTGGCCAGGTTTGGAAATGTGGCCCCTGAGCCCTCGTGTTTTTCTCCATTCCAATTCCCTAGCATGGCACTTGTGCAATTGGCAGGCAGCAGGGCTGGACCAGCTGGGGCAGGCCTGCCCTGGAGGAGCACAGCACGCCTGCTGGGGGAGCAACAAAGGCCACTGGCCACGTGGAGGGAGCGAGGGAAGGAGGTAGAGGAGCCCTGGAGGGAGCAGCCACTTCGGCTTCCTTCCTGGCTTCCTGGCGGCTGTGTTGGGAGATGAGTGGGCTGGGCCTGCCTAAGAAAGGCCAAAATGGCCCCATTTCAGGCATAGGATGCCAGGTCTGGTCAGACCCTTAAACAAAAACCTGGACAAACAAGAGCCTGGGACTGACCCACCCCGCAGGGTTGAAACCTTGGGAAGCTGTAGGTGGGAAAGGGGGTGACGGTCCTCACACAGAAGCATTCTACAGATACACAGCTGGGGACTTGGAGACTTTGGGGTGATAGGGACACTCCCTACCCCAGCAGCAACTCTGCCACTCAGCTATCAGAAGCCCAAGAGTATGCCCCGGAGCCGGCAAGAGGGTGCAGGCCCGGGCACCTCTGGACCCCAAGAAACCACCTCAAGGCTGTCCGTACACAATGCCCCATTCTCCCAACTGTTCCCTTATGATGTGGGCTGGGGGCCCGGAGAAGAGCTGGGGCCTGGCAGCCGCATGTGTGCCCACGGCTGATCCTGGAAAGCAGCGCTTGGACACTGTGCTGAGTCCCACCTGCAGAGGCCATCTGGTGTCGGGCCCTGGCCCGGGCCATGTGGAGGACATCGCCAGAGCCCTGAACAAAGGGAGCCAGACGGGAAGGCCTCCGGTCACCAGTGTCTCTATCCCTGCAGGGTAGGGGCCCAGGATGGACAGGACAGGAAGGTACGTTATGACAGGCCCCCAACACCCTCACATCCAGTGAAGTCCAGACAGGAGAACTGTGCCTGGCTCCTAGGACAAAGAGGCCCCAGAGCCTTGGCCAGCAGGATCTCATTAACCTGCATGACTATCCTGGACAGGGACACCAAGGCTCACAGGACTCAAGGCTTACCCCACAGCACACAGCTAAATACAAAGACAGCCAGCACCTGGCGAGGAGGTGGTGTACACCTATAATCCCAGCACTCAGGAAGCTGAGGCAGGGAGGACTGCTTGGAGTTTGAGGTCACCCTGGGCCACACAGTGAGTTCAAGGCCCACCTGAACTACACAGAAAGACTCTTAATTTAAAGAACTAAAAAATTAAATTAAATAAATGAGTAAATAGCTTAAAGGAAGAATCCTAATTCAAGCTCAACCAACTCCAGAGCCAATATAAAAAGGAGTAGCTGGGTCCTAGTTTCTAAGATAAATGAGAAGCCTCGCTGGCTAAACAGGAAGTTCTGCCCCCAGGGAGGTGACCGCAGGAGCTAGGGACACTGACTTTCTCAATAACTCTGGGCTGCAGCTTCCTGTTAGGGGCTTCGAGGCTCCTTGGCAGTGAGAGGGCATAGACAGGGGGCTGTGTGGGGGCACACATCTGATCGGGAGCTGCCCCCAGTCCTGAGCCCAGGAGCCTCGGGTCTCTACATCCACCCAAGTTTCACCTACAGAAGGAAATGGGTGTTGACCCCTGCGGCATCGACAAGGATACCGAGGCTCAGAGAGAAAAAGTGACCTATCACAGCAAATGAGAAAAAGCAGCCAGGTGTGGTGAGGCATGCCTGTAATCCCAGCACTTGGGAGGCTGAGGCAGGAGGACTGTTACAAGTTCAAGACCAGCCTGAACTGCACAGCAAGACCTTGTCTCAAACAAGCAAAAGAGAAAGACTAAGGGAATCTGAACTGGGCTCAGCCTCTAAATCTGAACCTTTTTCTACCTGGGTGCAGTGAGGCTTCGGCATACTACAGTCCATTCTCTCATGTATCTGACCACCCTTGCTGGACACCACTGTGGGCAGGCCTCGTGCTGAGCACTGGTGAGGGAGAGGGAACACAGACCTTCACTTAATTAATTCAGGGAGGAAGTGTTATTGAGTTGCCCAGGCTGGTCTCTAACTCCTGTGTTCAAGTGATCCTCCTGCCTCAGCCTCCTAAGCAGCTGGGACTACATTTATGTCTGGGCTCTACTAGAGAAAGCCTTCCAACCAGTTCTACCTCCCTCCCTCCACTGTGCACTGGGAGGCTATTTGCAAGGAGTGTAGGCTACTTCAGGCCTGGCAGGGGACTGTGCATGGTTGGCACTTCAGCCTGCCATCCAACAGGGCTGCAAGAAGTGTGGGTGGAAGGCCGGCAAGATAGCTCAGCAGACTAAGCACCTGCTTAGGCAAGCACAGGGACGGGGGTCGATCCCTGGCACCACATGCTGCACCAGCCCTGCCCCCAGGTATGCTGAGCCAGCAACTGAGACTGGGCATGGTGGCACATACCTGTAATCTCAGCACTGGGGCGGCTAAAAACAGGAGGATCACTATAAGTCCAATCTGTGTAGTGAGACCTTNAATACGGTAAAAAAAAAAAAAAAAAGAAAAGAAAAAGAAAAAAAGAAAGAAAGAAAAAAGAAAAGAAAAAGAAGTGAGGTGGAACCCAGGCCTGTCTGCGTCTCCCATGCTGTCTGCTCCATTCTTCCCCGAGTAGAGGTGGTAGGTGTGCAGAGCACCTTTGTTGGTTTTCTGCAGTAACCTTGGGTGGTCGCCTTGACCCCACAGCACCCAGCTTCACCCAGGCTCCCCAGGTGAGTACCTGGAAAACAGGTTGTCCTGTCCCTGTCCCCAGCCCTGAGGCTCGCTGTCCGCTTTGGAGGGGTGCCCTGGGGTCTGAATGGGTGCTCGCAGCATGCGGACTCAGTTCCTTCTGTCCAAGCCAGAACCTGTTTATTTTTCCTGTCCAAGGAGGTGGTTCAGGCCTGCCTCAGAGGGCGCAGCGAAGGCAGGATGAGGAGAAAGGAGAAAGCCCATCCAGAGGTCTTGCAGCCTGCTCCCACAACTCCAAGGCCCTCTAATCGAAATCACCGCCTGGAAATCTCGCTGCAGACCCACAGCTGCAGGGGGAGAGTTGCACACATGGCTGCACCCTGTGGGCTGAGGCAGCTGCGCCCCCTCGCGAGAGCCGTCCCCTTTAGTCCGGAAGCAGTCGGAGGTGTCAGTTTAAATGACCCTATTGGGACAAACTACGCATACCCAGAAAGGAAGGGTCCCTAGGAGACCCCAGCCTTGTGTCATCCATCCCAAGGCCAGCCTGCACCGCAGTATACAGGCCCTTGATGGGGGTCACGTAGAGGCCCAGGCCTCCTTTCTCGCACCAGCATCTTTCTACCAGGCTCAAAAGACACAGGCTTTCCCATGCCTAGCTGGAGACCCGTCAGCCACAGTGGGGAATAGGAGCTAAGAACATGCTCTTGGGTTGGGTGGGTGGAGCACCCCTGTGATACCAGCACTTTCGAGGCTGAGGCAGGAGGAATTCCAGGCTAGCCTGGTCTATACAGTGAGTTTAAGGTCAGCCTTTAAAATCAAATTCTGTTTCAAAAAACCAAAACAAAGCAAACCACCCTCCTCCCCCCATCTGGGCTGCCTCTCTTCCCCAGCTGGAGCCGCCTAGAGGCACTGCCCACCATGGGAGCAAAGTTCTGGCTCCAGCCTGTGAGACCCTGGCAGCCAGACACTTACCCAGGTAGATGTCCCCAAAGGATCCGCTCCCGATCTTGCGACCCAGGCGGTACTTATTCCCCACACGCAGCTCCATGGTTCACGCTTGCTGCAGAGGGAGGCAGAAATGGTGCGGTTAGAGAACTCAGATCTGGGAAGAGCGACCCCCTGAGGATGGACTATACCCCTTCCTGTCAAACAGCAGACAAAGCCACCAGGGACCTGGAAGGCTCCTCCCTGCCGCCATCTAGGAAGTTACTTTGCTTGAGGGCAAGCAGGTGCCAGGTCCTGGTAATCCACCCTCCCAGCTGAGGCTCACAACAGCGCTCAGCCTGGCCTGGCCAAAGGCAGAATGGGCACCGAGGCCTGAGAGGAAACAACAGGCAAGAGACAGTGTCCCTCCCGGGAACACTCTTATGGGGACCCTATCATAGGAAGCTCTTGAGAGGAAGAATGGTCACCATAGACCCAGACTGAGAGGGAAATGAAGGACAAAGACGGTAGTGAGGAAGGGTCCCAGCAGCTGACATCCTAGAGGCACTGCCACAGGCCTCCCCAGCAGGTACCAAGCTCCAGGGATGGGATCCCAAAGGGGACCTTGTGCACCTTTTCAGGCCTCTGAAATGACAGGGCCCCAATACCCCCACCCCCACCATGGAGCACTGGAGGTCCGTCCTCTGCACTTTGCCTGGCCAGGACTCACCAGGTCCCCATGTGCCCAAAAGGAGGGGTCTGACCCCACTCAGAGAGCACAAGAATCCAGTCATCTCATCTGCCCCCCACTCACGACGCCAGCAAAGCACTCAGGCCTTTTCCCTGGCACCCCTTGGAGGGAATACTCTGGTCCACATCCTTCTGACCTGAGCAGGTCTAAGCCAACCCAAGCTTCAAACTGCTGGTAGGGCAGCAAGGGCCCTTTGATTGGAGCAGCTTCCCTGCTTCCGTGGACTGGCCCTAGATGCCTCCAGCTCACAGCCAGGGCCCCGGCTACATGAGGAACTCAAAGTCCTGGGGGAAGTTTCACCTGCCGGGGGCGGGGGACATGGACTGGCAGACATGGATAGGGAAGCAGAGGGTACCTGCAATCTTTGTGTTTACAAGATAGCAGTGGGGTGACCAGGAGGGGACTCAGGCCCAAGGAGGTCAAGCCACTGCGCCCACACCAGCCAGCAGCAAGTCCATGGCAGTCTTGCCTAGAGCCCCAAAGGGGTCCCGATGCCCCACCAGATGGGGACGGTCACACACACACACACACACACACACACACACACACACAGAGGCTTATTTTATGCCAGGGCCAGGAGGCAAAATAGAAAACGGGAAAACACCAATGAACTGTCCTTTCCCATGCCAAGGGTTCCCCCAGCCACCAGACCACCAGGGACCGAAGCTGGGGCAGACTTACTCCCCTGATGGTCAGGTTGAGACCTCCCTGTCAGGACGGAGCCATGCAGCTAACAGCTCCTGGCTGGGATGAACACAGCTCCCAGGAGCGGTTGCGGGCACAGCCTTCCAACAGCCGCAAGGAAGGAGCTGCCACCCTGTGCCAGTCAAAATCCCAGCCTTCGCCCACATGCTCGACCTGGCCCAGCAGAGGTGCTGTGGCTGCCAGCCGCACATGCTCCACATCTGCAGGAAGCCCCCACGCCCCACGACCACATGCCGCCAAGCTCCTGAGTGTCCCTGCCACTGGAGCCAGGCAAGCAGGTGGGCCTGCAGTCGGTCCTGGGGGAGGGGGCACGCACATCCCCCCCAACCATTTTCCATCAATGGGGATTCAGAGACCACACAAGGGAGGCAGGCAGGAGAGTACAGGTTAGGAAAACCAACATAAATGTCCCTGCATCCTATATTACATAAATACCCACGCCGGGTTATATAAATACCCGTGCCCTCTGTCTGGGTCTTACATAAATACATTGCACATGACCCCCAGCCCCCTCCCCGCACCGGGCTGTCGCAGAGGAGAAGAGGGGCGAACCCTTAGCCTATAGAACCCCAGAAAGGCTCTATGACTGCCACCCAGACGCCAGGGTCCCCAGGATCGCACAGTCTGTCCCAGCACTACCTCCTCCCAAAGCCCCCTAAAAGAGAGCGGCTGGGCTTCCCCACGCGCCGGAGCAGCTTTCCATCCAGTTCTGTGGCTGCGACTCCCAGAGAGGTGGGGTGGGGGAGGGAGGGAGAAACAAAGTGGGGGGGAAAGGCGGACAGGAAGGTTCAGGAGTTTCATCCGCTTAGGAAAATCAGACAACTACCAAGCAGTGTGGCACACACGGACCGGGTTTATACTTTCTGACGCCTTCTCTGCTTCCCCAGAGCCAGGACCCCTGTCACTGACCATGGAAAAAGAACCCGAAAGCAAGGCTCAGATTCTAAGACCCAAGAGCCCCAAACACCGGCGTTCACTTGAAGCAACTTAGACACTCTGCTTTTCGCTCCCCAAATCCTTCTCCCTTGGGGAGGCTATGCCAAGGGAAGAATAAATTAAAAATAAACAAAAACCCTCAGGGCAAAGTTGGGGGGGCTGGCCTCACTCCGAGTTTGGCAATAGGAGGAGCTGGGGGCGTCGCTAAGGTCGGGGCTCTAGTCCCACGAGCGCCCGCAGAACAAGGGTTTCTCACAGGGGAGGAACGGGAGAATCCCAGCTGATAAATAACCCCCACCATTCCTCGCTCCACAAAGGAAAACAAAGCTGGTGGCCTGGGGGAACCACACACTCCAGCACCCCGGGACCTCAAGACGTTGCAACAGGCGGGGACAGCCTTTAGTGAACCCGGGTGCAGAGAGTGGGGTGCTGCTGAACATCCTGAAGCCTACAGAAGCCCAGGGCTGGGCCAGGAAGCCCCAACCCACGGGACCGGCTACCTTCAGTTCCCTGGCCCCAACCCTTTCCTCGCCCGCCCCAAACCCTAGCCGGGGGTCACTCCGGGCTGGAGCCTAAGGTGTAGCCCAGCCGGAGGAGCGCCGGTCTGGGGGAGCCCTCTCTGTGCAAGGGTACAAAATAACAGTCCCCCTCCTCCGCGTCCCTGGCCGCGCCTTTGTCCTCGCCGGGCCGGGCGGGCGGCGCCCGGACTGCGCCCCTCCGCGCGGCGCGAACGCGCGTGTGTCCCCCTCCCCGCCCTCCTCCAAGCAAAAACAAAGAGGCGGAGGGAGCCCCGTTTCCCCCCCGGCTCGCGCCCCTCCGCTGGCCTGCGGCCCCCAGATACTCACCCCGCCGGGAAGGCGCCGGGGCCGGGCCGCTGCTCTGGGGGCTCCCGCGGGCGGGGGCGGCCCGCCGGGGCGGATGCCGGAGGATTCGGGGTGCCGGGCGCGCCAGCCTCTCCCGGCCCAGCAGCCGCGCAGCACCGCGATCCGCTCCGCTCGGCCCGGCCGACTCTGCTCCGGGCTCCGCCGCCACCGCCACAGCCACCACCTCCCTCCACCCGGCCGCCTCCCGCCCGCCCCCGCCGCCGGCCTGCGCGCGCCCGCCCTGCGCGCGCCCTCGGCTCCCATTGAGCCCCGGGCCCGCCCGCTGATGTCATCCCCGGCCCGCCGCCGCCGCCCCGGAGGATTTAAAGGGCCCGTGTGCTCCGGCCTTCGGGAGGACGTTGGGGGACCGCAGCCAGGAAAAGCAGCACTCTGGGCCACGCGGGCAGCACTGTGCAGGAGCGCAGGGTCGTGTGTGGGAACGGGGAGCGCGCGCAGGTGCTGGCACCCTAAGATAAGAGCTCTCGCAGGGCGCAGGTGGAGAGAAAGTGGGGCGGGGAGAGGGGTGGCAAGCGAAAGAGGAGGGCTGGCAGAAGCTGGAGTTTTTCCATCTACAAAGCCTCCTCTATCTCGGGCGAGATCAGTGGACCTTAGAGAAGGAAGGCCTGTAGTTGGGGCTCAGGAGCCTCAGGTGCTGAGTGCTGCAGGGGACAGTGGTGGTGATGGTGTGGGGGATGGAGGGGCCCTGACCAAAAGAGACCCAGGGGTGGGCAGTTTTACTCTGATCTTAGAAATATGGAAGCAAAGGCCTGTTCTCTATCCCAACCACTCTGCAGTTCAGTTGGGGTGGGCAGAGCCTCATATGGAATTGTCACCCCTTGGGGGAAGAGCCACATTCCACCAAGGGACCAGCACCGAGTTAGGAGACAGAGTGGTACCCCTCCAGCCTCCAGCCGGGCCACCTTCTGGCTGCGGACTGAGAAAGAAAGACCCTGCCCTTCTGACCCCCGCAAGAATTCAGGAAGGCTTTCTCCAGGTTCAAAAGACAAGGTTATTAAAATGATGATATTTACACTGTGTCATGCAAACCTCCCAGGTTATGACACATCTGCATTGTCACACACAGTTGTGACTGTGGACACCTAAAATGGTTGAGCACACTGCTTCCGGAAGCGAGTTTGGGGAAGAGTCACTGCCACAATAACTGCATCTTCCCTCAAGCCTGAGGGACTTAGTCACTCACTGTCCCAACTGGCAGGAGCCCTTCAGGCGGTTTGTTCACAGGCTGGGAGTCTGTGGCCCAGAGAAGCCACAGGGTTGCACGGGGACCAGGAGAACACCTGTGGCAGGCAAATGGGGACCCAGGCTAGGTGTCACCTTGCCAGGGCAGGGTGTTGTCGCCAACCAGAGGGGGACTTGGCTCGGCCTGTGGTGATTCTTCTTGTTTTTGTTTTGTCAGTCCATTCCCAATGGGCAGATTTCATCTTCCAGGTCAGATTCCTACATCTCTCAAAGCCCTGGGAGACATGCTAACTGTGGCCACAGGCAGAGTTCTGTGGCCTTCTAAGGTGTGGGCAGTGGGGCCCTGGCACAGCTGAGCACAGCTGAATGTACCCTTCTGCCCTCTGGTCCACAGCACCCCAACTTTCCAAGCTGGACCCTGCTTTGCAGTCATACTTTCTCTTCTTCACCTAGCAGACAGCCTGCACCCCTGGTCTTGTCTCCAAGGACAGCACATGGAAGGTACATTCTTTCTACAGTCACCAAGGGAACTGCAAGCGTCCCCAGCTCTTGCCAAAGGGCACACACCAACTCTTGACCCTGAAGCTGGGACTGCAACAAGGCTGCTGCCCCTCTTAAACTAGTCTACCTCCAGCTTCGGGGACAAATGCCTCCCCTTTCTCCTCCTCATGCCCTACACACTTTTTGAGATAGTCTTCTAAATAAGCTGCTCAGGTTGACCAAGTACTTTTGATCTGCTAGCTTCAGCCTCCCAAATGAAGGATTCCAAAGTTTCAAGAGCCTCTGGTTATGCTGGGTGTGGTGGTGCACACCTATAATCCCAGGACTTGGGAAACTGAGGTAGCAGGATCAGTGTGAGCTCCAGGCCAATCTGGGCCAGCCAGAAGAGATAGAGACAGAGACAGAGACAGAGAGAGATGGAGAGGGAGGGAGACACAGAGAGACAGAGAAGGACAGAGAGAGACAGAGATCCTCTGGTTCTCCCATGGCTCCCGGGCCTCCGCAGTCTGTCCTCACTGTCCCCACCCCTCTCTCCCTGGCAGG
The DNA here is from genome assembly GCA_002564285.1 of Tympanoctomys barrerae. Classification (NCBI taxonomy): domain Eukaryota; kingdom Metazoa; phylum Chordata; class Mammalia; order Rodentia; family Octodontidae; genus Tympanoctomys; species Tympanoctomys barrerae. The sequence continues at coordinate 26,550 of NDGN011478520.1, forward strand.
GGTGTTCCCCTGCCGCATCTTCTGACAAGCCACACTGTGGGGCCCAATCCTCTCCCTTCCAATTCCCCATAAGTCCAAGCTTTGTGTTTTCTAAAGAGCTTTGCAGTCCAGCTCTGAAGAGAAGCAGACGCGATGCAAGGCCAACCAAGGAGAGGAGCATGTGCCAAAGCACAGGAAATCCCCCAGCAGCCAGGGCCTTGCTCCCAGATTCAGAAGCCACTCCCAATTTGGAAGCCCCAGCGTGTCACCTGAAGTGACAACTCTCTAGCCAGCCTCCCACCTGCCAGAAGCAGCGGGCCTATCCCTGGTTCAACTGAGCTACACCCCTGTCCTTTTTTACTTTGAGACAGGATCTTGCTAAGTTGCCCAGGAGCTGCCTCCTTGCTCCCACTGCGCAGCCTTGGCTTGAGCAAGCTCCACTCTTTTTTATTTTATTTTATTTTATTTTATTTTATTTTTTTAAGCTGCACTCTTGACAGCCACACAGCCCATCTTCTCCTCTTCTCTAGGTATGACTTGAGAGTCACCTTCAGGTTGGGCATTGTGGTGATCCCAGCACCCAGGAGGCTGAGGCAGGGGGATCACCCTGAATTTGAGGCCAGCCTGGGCTACAAAGTAAGTTCAAGTCCAGTCTGAACTGCATAGTGACACCCTATCTCAAAAAGATCAGAAAAGGAAAACAAAAATCAAAAAACAAAAAACAAACAACAAAACAAATCACCTTTACAGGGAGGCGTGGCCTATTGCCCCTCCCTCCCCATCACACACTACCTGGCGTCCCGCATGTGGTGCTCATTTTATTTTGTTTATTTTTGGTCCACAGCCCTCTGCGAGGGAGCTAAACTGTGCGAACATAAGGAGTGAATGCTACTTTGGGCCCCACTGTGTAGCCAATACCTAGAATGTCTGGCACCTCTTAGGCATTTAACAAATAGTGAGGGAATAAATGAACTGCGAAGCACTGCCCTCCTGCGTCTCTGACCCACGTGGAGCGCTGTCTCCTGGTGCCATCTCCTGCCTCAGCCTCCCAGTGTTGGGATTACAAGCATATGCCACCAACATTTCCTCCACTGTGCCCCTTCTGCCATTTTTCTACCTTGGACCG
>NDGN011478521.1:0-10399 GCA_002564285.1 Tympanoctomys barrerae
ACAAGATATCATGTCTGCATCTTGTACTCTGAATAACTACTACAAAGACAACAATATGCAATGAATTATTGTAGCTGTCCTACTAACCTGTTTTGAAACTGTCTCATTGCTATTTTTCTCAATAACATTAATTAAAAAAAAAAAAAGAAAAACGGCATCACCCATCGGGGAGCCTGTGGCCAAGGGGAGTGGGGCGTGGGTTCGTGGCGAGGCTGGCTCTCTTGTTTCTGCTCCGGGTCGTCTGGGTCCTGCTCGCAGGAGAATATCTCACTGTGACAGTTCTTTGAGCTGCATGTCTATACTACGACTACTTTTCAGGATGTATATGATTCCTCCATAAAAGGGTAAAATTGAAAAATAAAAACTCAAAAGGTTAGTTTCAAGAATTAAAGGTAACATCTTTTGTAATTTGATTTCTAATTATGAAGTTACCAAGTCACTGACTTTACGACGGGGCCACTCGCAGCCGGCTAGAGCGCTGAGCCCCCGCCTCTGCTGCTGAGCGCGCGCACACTCCCCTGCGCCGAGAGCCCCCAGGTGGAGAAGCTAGGTGAGCCTCTCACTGCTACTGCTCTAGGCTGACTCACAGGGAGGGGAGGTTCCGTGACAGCTCCCCACACAATGGATTTAACTGAAAGCACGAACTCATGCAATTTTAACTTATCTTGAAAGAATTTCTGAAATATTCATACGTCCTGTAAATTTGCATTAATTCCTTTTTACACCTGAAAAAGTTTTTAAAGCAATGATATTAACTGTATTTAAATGCAACTATAACTCTTACTCAACAATACTCCTTTAACTTTAATTTTACTATATTATACCAGGCCACAGAGTGTGAAGGTTGCTATTATCATGTTCTTCTTTTAATCTTTTATTTATTTGGTACAAGGTCTCTGTATGCAGCTCAGACTTGGAGTGATTCTTCTGTCTCAGCTTTCCCAGAGCTGGGATCACAGGCATGTGCCACCAAGGCCAGTTTCAGGGCTGGCACAGCATGAGGTACCGAGGATCAAACTAGAGTCCTCGCACTTGCCAGGCAGGCGCTTAGACCCCGAGCTATCTCCCCAGCCCTGTAATGTTTTCATAAATGATACTTGACAGCTTCAAAGGATGACGGCACAGTAACTCCCTACTATTTACCCAGGCTAAATTCCTCTATAATCTATACACAGAAAATTTATTTTCTTAGGTGGACAGCCTTCCTAAATATAAAAATCTCTCTCAAATTATAGCTTGTATTTATCACTAAAAACACAGTGCACTATCTGTGCAGTCCTTACAATGGGTTTTACCATACCTAGACATTCCTAACTAAATTTGGAAACAATAATTAAATCTGACATTGTGACCAGTTCACTTCCCCAAAGCCAGACCTGGTAACTTTTTAAAAAGTGAAAGAATGAAAAATGAGCTTTCAAGTACAGGAAGTCACTAGAAAATAAGACCACCATTCCATACCCTAAAATAAGAGCTTTAAAGATTCTGTGCTGAACAGTTCAGCTGCGGGGGAGGGGAAGGAGGGAGGGTGAGCTCCTGCTCGCTGTACACATGACACCAGTGCAGCGAAGGGCCACTGCGAGCACTGGGTCATCACTGCCCTGGGACTCGTTCCAGACTGCGGGGCACAGCTGTACTGGTCCAGCCAGCGAGGCCATCAGTGCAGTGCTTTGATAGCGCGAGGCCCCGAAGTGTAAGGATATCGAGAAGGCAGCAGTTGCTGGCTGTGAAAACAGTCTGATACAAACCAGATGGGAACGTGCTAGCTGGGTAACACAAAGGAAAACAATTGGCTCATTCAACGAAGTCAGGACCCTGCTGGAGAATTCGCAGAAGACAGTAACAGTCCCCGAGCTGATGCAAACAAGCAACAGCCTGGTGGCTACAGAGCGAGGAACTGTTTTTCCTCAGACTAAACAAAGTTTTGATTTCTAATTCTTGTATTCATTAATTGTAGCTTGGTGTACCAACCTTTCTGCTAAAGACAAATACTTCATTTACGATATATGTGACACCAAGAGAAAGAGATGGGTTACAGGAACTAATCCATGCTACTTCCTGTACAACGCTACGAGCACAGGCTTAACTACCTCCGGAAACTGCTAAGTCCAGAAAATGATTGATCATGCTGACAAAGCAATTAGACAATCCAACATAATATTTCCAGGACTTTCTAAATTCTGAATGTTGTTAATGTAGGCAGAGTGACACAAAAAGCAGTAATTACAAGGTTCTCAGTAGAACTACATTTCTACCTAATGATTTTTCTGACTTCATTAGAAACTCAGATAATTGGCATGATAATATTACAATTGATTATATTCATGGGCAAAAAGTGTCCAAGTTCTTTGTCCTGACTTGACAAATACCACAAACAATAACAAGTAGTTTTTGGGGTTTTTTTTGTTTTGTTTTGTTTTTTAATTTTAGTAAGAGTCTGCAGGGTCTCACTACGTAGATCAGACTCGTAGTGATCAACCAGTGTTCAGCCTCCCAAAAGCTGCGATTACAGGGGTGCGTCACCATGCCCAGTCTCAATCTTTTCAGCGCACCCCGCAGGTGGGGCCATCACGGCATGATCACCGGCGGCTGCAAAGTAGGTTTTTAACATACCTTTTGGCAACTGCATTTCATTTAAAGACATGCACTATACATACAAGACTGTATGTATGTATGTGTATATATATGTACATATGTGTATATATGTATGTATATATGCATGTACATGTGTTTATGTGTATATATATGTATATATGTACATAAATGTATACATACTATTTGTTTTTACTATGTTAACAGAACAATTAGTGTTCTAGCATAAAATAATTCACAAGTAATTGCATGTCTTTTCCTGGAAACCCCAGCACAACTTGGACCTCTACGTTAGTATCAATTAGAAAATGCACCTAGGGAGGCTGGGGAGATAACTTGGTAGTTTAAGTGCCTGCCTGGCAAGTGCAAGATCCCAAGTTCAATTCCAGGTACTGCATGCTGGGGGTACCATGCTGGCCTGAAACCTGGCATGAACACACATGCCTATAATTCTAGCACTGGAGAGGCTGAGGCAGGAAGACCACTACAAGTCCAAACTGCATAGTGAAACCGTGTATCAACAACAACAAATAAATAAAAGAAAATGGACCTATGGTTTAGGACGCAGTTCAGTGGTAATGTGTGTTTAGCACATGCAAAGATCTGGGCTCAACACCCAGCATCATCAAAAACATCAAAGTTAAAAATTAAAACTACTGGGCTGGCGAGACAGCTCAGCGGTCTAAAGCACCTGCTTAGGCAGGCACAGGGGACCAGGGTTCGATCTCCAGTACCACATGCCGTGCCAGCTAGGCTCCCAGGGCAGGCTGAGACAGCAATAAATAAATAAGTAAATAGATAGATAAATCAATACTACATGCAAGAATGCCTTTAATTTCTAATTGCCATTCTTAGGTGATGGCTAAGGAGCCCATAGAGGAAACTTAAAATAATGATGGGTATCACAACATGTCTCATGCATATATTTAAATATATTTTATAATTAAGTGATCCTTCTTTGTTTTATAGTTTTATAATAATAAAAATGATTATGTTTCTTAGCAGACATCTACCTGTGGAAACATGAGTATTGTTTCAGTACATGAAACACCTATCAGATTTCCCAATCTCCAGACAGTGCACTGACCAGATTACTGCCACTGATTCTTCCCACCCTAAAAACTGCAGCTGAACACTTAAAAACACTTTTCCTGTTTCCACTGGATCCTTCATCCTGTGTTAGTACGCATTCCCACTGCTGGGTCAAAATACCTGACGCCTAACACTTGATAGACAGGTTTAATTTGGCTCAATACTTCGGCAGTTCAGTCCACGGTCAACTGGCTCAGTCAGAAACATCACGGCAAGAGGGGGGGAAGCAGAGCTGCTTAGCTCACGGTGGCTGGGGCTCACAGCAAGGAAACAGTGTGAGGGAGGGAGGGGCCAGGGACCACACAGGTGACCGCGTCACACCTTCAGGACCCACCCCCACACACAGACACGTGCCTCACTAATTCCCAGGCAGCTAGCTCACAAACCAGTCAAGTTGACTGGCACATATCCCATGCAAGGTAATTCTGAAGTAAACCAGAGAAACAAGTAGAGCAACATTTTGGTGTATAGGTTGATGCTGTCCTTAGTATTTCCTATCAAAAGTATTTGTGTGTGTGTGTGTGTGTGTGTGTGTGTGTGTTACTGAAGATTGCTGAGTTATAGTCCCCAGTTTTAATTTGAGACAAAGTATCACTAAGCTGTCAGCGCTGGTCTTGCTTGTGATCCTGCCTCAGCCTCTCAAGGAGCTGTGGTTACATGGTGCAGCAGCAGGCCTGACTAATTCAGCTAACATACACATTTTTAAAGTCAAAATTGGTTGTACAACAGTGTGAAGTGAATATTTTGACTAAATTTAATGATCAAATCCAAGAAATTTTGCCTAGATAACCATAAACTGAATTCTCATGTAAAAAGTAGGAAAAACGGGGCCGGGGAGAAGGCTCAGTAGAATAAATGCTTGCCTGGCAAGCACAAGGGTCTGCGTTCAATCCCTGGTTCCGCAAAAAAATAAATAAGTAAATAAAATAAAATAAAATAAGTAGGAAAAAGAAAGACAACATGTATTTATTTAAGTCTTATATAAAAGGTATCAAGAATCAATATATCACTCATTGATCAATCAAGTCTGGTAACTATATTTAAAGTTTTTCTCAATGTATGAAATCAACACTCTTGCCTTGGATTTTTTAGTAAACCTATTTCTTAGGTCTTAGGTTATTTCATAAAAAATAGTTTGGTTTCACTTCTGAAAGCATATTGATTATGTATACAATTCTTCAGAAATTGCCCATTTCTACTTTTATGAGGTACTTATACATATAGAAATACAATCCTAATGGCCTAGTATAAGTCCAAGAAAACAGCTTTTATCAAGTGACATTTTAATCTCAAACATATCTCAATGGTGGGAAAGAAGAAGGGAACAGAAAAACAAGTATTATCTACCAGCTCCCCATGATGAGTGTAACTGCCACTCACTGCAAACATGTACTAATAAAAATGAAATTTAAATAAACATATCTCAATATGATTTCAGAGAAGAGGCAGATCATACAGGGACTTTTCAGTTACAAGAGTTTGTATTTTATTTTGGTACACAAACAAGTCCTCGAAAGGTTTTGGGCAGGGAGTCATTATGTGCTGATACATATTTTTAAAAGACCATTCTGAGTTGGGTAGATAATCTAAAACAGAAGAGCGGAAATAAGAACAGAGACCAGATGTACTATGTACATGAACCAGCTCCCCCTGATGAATGTAAATGCTATATACTATAGCATAAACATATACAAATAAAAGTAAAAAATGTTTTAAATAAATAAGTAGAAAATAGGGAAGACCAACTGAGAAACTTACCAAGACAATAAAACTTACACTTAAAACAACTGCAAAACTATGGAAGGTAACTAAAAATTTAGCTTGATAGCAAGTTGCTAAAACAAGTCTTGGGCAGGTTTATTAGAACACTGCAGACAGTAGCATCAGGCAACAATTTTTCAGCACCTTCATATACTGGAAATTTTTCTGTGAGAATAAAAACTACGAAGTCTGAGAATTCTTTATCACCTGAAAAGTTTCTGACAAATACTAGTTCCATCATTGTAGGCTTGGGGCAGGAAACATCTATCATACTTGGCAGTGACAGTGTTCCGTCCTAGTGTAACTCCATGCAAGACATAGTGACTAACAAAGTATGATCAAACCAGTAAGGGACTTATCAACATTATGCAAAGGAATGAAAAAGGAACATAACATGATGTTGGGTTTTGATTATTGTCATGAAATACCCGGAGGCTCTCTCACCGAAACCCTTGTTTCTGACACTCACATGGGACAGAACTAGAATCAGTAAGTCAGAAGTTTGTGAGCGGCAGGTGTTTGGCCAGAAAAGCTTAATGCTTTCTTTCCATAAAATGTGCAGCTCTCTAGTGCCTTTCCTGATACCGGCAGACGGTTATTTGTTGGGCCTAATGTCACTTTTGATGGCGCCTCTTTCCTTTCCCTACCAGTAAATCTTGGAAGTGTGGAGACCCTGAGCCTGGAATGTTGCTCTTCCCTGTCTCCACTCCGTCCCTGGAAGTATCATCATCGAGATCCACATGGTCCAGCCAGTCTCTACATGGTCAGCCTTCAGACGTCACATCCAAAGTGCACGATGTTTACTGCTCCACTAGGAGACCGTAATTTCAGAGTCGAAGATAGAGCAGCTATAAATACTCCTATTTGAAAGAGAAGACTTAAGAAGGAGAGTTGAGGGGATAAAATTAATATTAGGGTTGGGGGAAAGAACTGGAAAGAGATGTTTGAAAGCTAAATGAGTTCAGAATGAAATTAATAAAAAGTATTGCTGAAGAGTCCAGTTCAAGCTTCATGCCCCAGTGGCTATTTCACAAACTGCACCTTCATTCTAGCAGGAGAAAAAACAGAGACTTTTGAGAGTAAAATGTAGACAGAATAGAGCTTAGCACAAATCAAGGAGACATGGAAATCTTAGTAAAAAAGACAGTATTTAAGTGGGTGCTATGGCTTAAAAGTCCCGACCAAAACAGGCTGAAGTTTAATCGCCATCGCACGATACGAAGCGGTGGAAAATTAAACCAAGTATTTGGAGGCAGGGAGGTATTTTAACCTTACAAAGGCCAAAGGGTGTGGAGATGGACTCTAGAATGTCCTGTCTTGTCATCTGATGCCCTGCATCACCTTAGGACTCTTCACTGTCACAGCCAGCAAGAACCTCACCAGATACAGCCACCAAATCTTGAACTTCCCTTTCAGAACCATGAGGAACATAAACCTTTAGTCTTTGTAAATTAGTCAGTGGGTAGAATTTTGTTAATAATATCAGAGAAAAGATATGGAGTCCCAGAAATAAGAGTAAGGACCGAGTGCATGCAGATCCTACTATGGTGGGAAAGAGCGAAGCAGCTGAAGTGGTGCCATTTAGCTGATCCAAGAATGTCAACAGAAACCCAGAAAGTTCAGAGAACTCCATACAAGATGAAAAGAAAAACTACATATACATCACCCAGATTTACTGTATAACCCAGCAGTCTATTTCTCAGTACTACTTAAGACAAATGATAACATGTTCACACAAAATCTGTGTTACCTTCCTGTCTCCATACCTGATCATGTGCTTCAAAAGCCTTTGGAAATGACTTGTGGAAAGAGTGTGAAAAGGTTTAGAGGTGTTGCCTGAAAGAGTATTGCTGAAACACCTCGGCCGTTCTGTGTGAGATTCAGGCATTCAACACCTACAGCCAAGAGAGGAAAGCCTGGCTACTGCTCAAGCTGACAACGAACTTTGGCACCACCTACCTGGTGCTGGTGGTAGTGCATGCAGAATGTAAGAGTTCTGAGGTTAAAAAGTCTTCCCCCTTGACTTCAGAAGGCCTGGGAAGCCAGGTAGTGTGCCTCTGAGAGGGCAACATGTGAAACTGTGAGTGAAAGCTTAAAATGCAGTGGAGACCCCCAAAGGTTTGGAAGAGCCAAAAATGTGGATCATCTAAGGAAAGCTACAAAGAGGGAGCAAAGGAAGCCCAAGAGAAAAGCCATGGGAACTACAAGCACTAGAAGCGCCAAAGAGCGGAGCCACGTGGAGCTCAGAATTTGCCACAGGTTGCCTTGGACGTTAAATGTGAAACTACAAGAGTTAATGTTTGCCCTACTGGATTCTGGACTTGCTTTGATCTCAATACTTTGTATCCCCCTGTTGGTACCCTTTGGAATGGTAATGTTTATCTTGTGCCATAAACTTAGAAGTATTTAACTTTTCCTTTGTACAAGGGCTCATAGACAAGGAGTTTGCCTTAGATATTGGAGGAGATTTAGGACTTAAGACCTCTCAGCAATCTAAAACTGTTAGGACTTTGGCAACTCTTAGAGGTGGCCTAAATGCCTTTTGCACAGAGGGATGTATGTGAGTCAAGAATGGAATGTTACAGCTCGTGTCTAGATGTCCCCCTAAAGCCTCTTGTAATCGTGAGGTGGGCTTCTCGAGTTTTTCATTGATTCATGGTCCAACGCCGGGATTATAAGTGTGAGTGCTGCACCCACCCTGGGGTGCATCGCCCACATGCAGTACAAGGGAGGGAAAGGGGCTTGGACTCTGGAGCTCCGCCCTTTGCTTGTCTTGCTTTTGCTGCTTTTCACAACCATGAACTGTACCCCTCTGCCATGGAACCCTACTAGGGAACCAGCCAAACAGGGACTAAAACGTCCACAAACTGTGATCTAAATAAACCTTTCCTCCCTTATTTCTGGGCATTAAGTATTTTGTTTTAGCAGTGAGAGAAAAATAATCAAGACATTTATAAAACTTTCAGCTATGCCTTTAAAATTACTAAGGTCAGGGGCCTGCCCATTAGCTCTGGTGTTTAAGTGCCTGCTGAAACAAAGCAGTCAGTCTCAGGATGCCGTGGTTTAATCCCCTAATTCTCAAGTCAATCCAGACCTACCCTGAAGGCATCCTGAGCACCCCCCCTGAAAAAATCCTAAAATTACTAAGATCAATTACAGTTGTAACAACTATTATAATTTAGCTATGTGCAAAGGCAAGCAAAATATAAAAACACTTATCACTACACTAAGGTACAAAAATTATTTCACTTGCACAAGAGGCCAAAAATAGCTTCTAAATATAAACAGGTTTTGAATTTCCTAATTCTCACATATAATCAAAGCATGCGCAACACGAAAGGTAGAGGTGGCTGGACACTGCATTCAGGACACGATGTCAAAAAGCAGCCCCGGAGAACATGTCCCACAAAAATGCAAACTCAATTTGACAAATTATTTCATCTATTATTTTAAGCAGTTTGATATATATTTTTAGCAACATAAAAAATCTATAAGAAAAGTGAAGAATACCATGACTTTCAAGCAAGCGACAACTCAATCTGCCCTAGTATTTAACCATGAAACACGCCACCTAGTTTTTCCCCGGATGACTGTAGTATACAAACAGTATGCTTGACTTTCTAATTTTAATTTGTTTGTTTCTTTTGAGACAGGATCTCACTATGTAGAGCAGGTTGACCTTTAACTCACTATGTAGTCCAGGTGGCCTCAAATTCACAGTGACTTTCCTGCCTCAGTCTCTCAACTACTAAGATTACAGGTGTGCACTACCACACCCAGTTTGACTTTCTAATTATTATTTATTGTGATGGCCTAACATTAAAAAAAATTAAAGCAAACATTTTTAAAAAGCAAACTATTTTAGCACATCACTTTTTAAAATTTAATTGTTTCTGGATTCAGAACACATAAATTAGTTTAAAATTAATCTCGTTTGTATAATTTCACTCATACAGCAAAAGATGTCATAGTTACTCTGATAGTTAACATCTAAAGTTAACTTGCATGTAAAACAGAAAATACAGAAATAAAAATCACTGCTTAAAGGTGCTTTCACTATATAATTGTTATACCAATGAATTTAATGCCAAAAGACAAGGTCTTATACTCCAAAATACTATCTTTCACAACAATGAATTCAACTTCTCTCTTTTACATTAAAATTTAAAAGTAATCATAAAGGAAGAGGGGAAAATGAACAAATTTTACAGCTCTCTCAGGGCATGGTGCTGGCCTCCGAGTCTTGCCATATCTTCAGATTTAAAGGATGACTAGGGGGCCTGGGAAGATGGCTCAGCAAAATAAGCTCTTCCCTGGCAAGCACAAAGGCCTGAGTTCAATCCCCGGTTCCACCAAAAAAAACAGGTGACTAGAGGCAGGGTAGCTATTGCTAGTAAGCTGCTTGATTTCTTTACATGTTCACATACTAAGCCAATGAACATGTCCAAATGAAATACATGGTACTTCCCCCGAAACAGCTATCATTTGGGGTTCGCGTATTCTTAGAACTATTTATCTCCTAGGAAAGATGTGGGTTTTGATTCCCCTATGTTAAGAGTGAATTTCCTTACTCCAAGGCCTCTATGTAAAAGACAAGATTGAATTGCTTCAACATTACCAAAGTTCTAAGAGCCTTAGAAGATTATTTTGGCTTTTTGACTCTCCTCTGAAACATTTGGCAATGTCTCAGAATATCAAAGAAAAAAAAAACCCACAAAATTTATGGGGAAAAAAAATCATAATTAACTGCAATTGCCAAGGCAATCAGATTCATTCTAGAAATGCTCATATGAGGGCTGGCCAGATAGCTCAGTGGATTAAAGCACCTGCTTCAACAGACACAAGGGCCCGGGGTTCGATTCCTGGCCTGCCATGCTGGCCCTGCGCCTGGGGTGTGCTGAGATGGAGATTGAGACTGGGCATGGTGGCGCACACCTGTAATCCCAGCACTTGG
>NDGN011478536.1:0-12045 GCA_002564285.1 Tympanoctomys barrerae
GAGGATCTAAAGTGGAAGTACCAATTTACATGAGCAGGAGATAAGAAAACTATTTAGAAAAAGTGTTAACAAAGTCAAAGAGAAGGGAAATCCTTCATGTTCCATGGGAAGTAATAACACTTAGTTGGCTGTAGCTCACGAAGAACAGAATGAGAAATACCCTGGGAAATCTGAGCAGGATGGTGCAGGGTCTTGCACACCAACATAAAGAAAAGGATTTTCATGGCTTGGGTATGAGCAGCAGGACAAGACATGAACTCTAACCTTTGCTTTCAATGCACCATAAAATGTTGCCTTGAGTGACTTTTCCAATATCACTTGTAGTTTCTCAATTAAGGTCTATTCATTTACACAGCTAAGCCTACCTTGTGGTCTCTACCTCCAATGAGCCACTTACATAGCTTGTCCTGCGCTTCGCACAAGATCTCCAGTCCTGAGGTACTGCTCAAGTGGTTTGCTCTGTATTTCTGTCTACTTTAGTTATTAACATGCTGTATTTTCTTCCCTTCCTTGGTCATTCAAGATTCCTCCAATTAAAAGAAGCCCTATCCTTTCTGAATCCTCTTTAATCATTTCTTTTTTACCTTACGCCATTTTTATTATGACATTTTCTTTCATTTGTTTTGTCAAATCTGCAGTACGATACAATAATTTAGAGATAGTTTAAATTTTTCTAAAACACTAAAAATCTCGAAAAGGCAAAAGGAAGAAATTTACGAAAGAGTGCCATTTCACTGAACTTCAGTGAAACTTTGCCTACGGTTATCAGCTGAGCACCTGAGACCATGAACTGATAAAAATAAGGTTGATATGACATAAATAGGACAAAATCTCTGAATGCCACAGATGTGCAATCCAGTGGAAAGGACCAATCTTTCCAGCAGTCAAATACCAGGCATGGTAAGCACACAGCAAAAGCTCTTTGATCTGTTTTAAACTTTCCAAGGAAATTAAAAGCTGTGTTATAGAAACATAAGAGCTTTATAAAAGAATGTCGCAACCATTACTAGCTCCTCCTTCTACATGCAGAAAAGGTAATTTAAAAATAAAATGAACGAATTCTCCAATTCTCCAGCTTAAACTGCCTGAAGGCTGTAATTGAGTACTTACAAATCTGCTCTATGAATTCCATCTTTCCTGATATATTTTTCATCACCAGTGCCAGGAAACTGGGAAAACGTTTAACTTACTATAAGTGATTGATCCAAAAGTGTGGCAGCTGACTTGCTTTCCAAAAATACCAGGTGAAACAGCAAACTGCCAGATCTGCACAGCTGGATGTGTTTCTGTTCTTCTGGGTCGTCCAAGTTTACCACATGTCAGTTCAGCAATTTAGGGCGGATTGGAGATAATCCAGCAGAGAGAAAGGGGAAGTTGTGTTGCTTGCTTTCTGCAGAAGTTCTCTTCCTTGCGTTCTGAGTTCATCTCTTTCTCAGATGTTTGTGGTTTGTTTGTCTTTTCAGCTGTAGTAGTGGTTAATGTTGCTGATGAGAAAATAATTTGTCCAGTCTGGGTAGATCTTTTAAAGTTTTAAATTATTGAGCATTAATGTGCAGGTGCCCAAATATTAGCTATCTAAAAATCTGTGTCATCACTACCTAAACTCTTAGAATTCACATCCATCAATGAGATTTGCCAGGACTTAAAAAAGAAAATGTTTACTACCCAGAATGGTTAAATTTAGATGTGTTCCACTGTGTGGCTCCCTTGTTTAAAAAACAGCAATTACCAGTTCACTCACTAAAAAAAGACTCATGAGAGAATATGTCCTTAGATGAAGGAAGCTATGTGTATTAGAGTTAGGATTATTTTAGGATCCTTAAAAGATAAGAACAAGGACAAATTTGAACAAAGAGGAGAAATTATTCTATCTGCTAGGTTTAGATGGAGGAAAGGAGGTTGACTTACTTGAAATCTGTCTACTATATATTCCCATAACTTGGGAGGCTGAGGCAGGAGGATTGCATGAGTTTGAGCACAACCTGGGATATCTAGTGAGTTCAAGGGTAGCCTAAAATACACAGCAAAAGCCTTTTCTCAAACATATACTTGTACTATAATTTCTCAAACTATACTTGTACTACTCAATCTATTTCACTATTTAATCTCTTGTCTAATTTAAAGCAATCATCATTTTTCCTGCATTACATTCACTATTTAACTTCTCCCTTCCAAATCTAACATTATCTCTTTTAGTTCTTCTGAGTTGTAAGTTTAACTAGTAATACCTGAATTTCACTATTTAGCAGAAGCTTAGACAGGCTTGTTTGCTGACCTGACATAAGGCATGCAAAAGCAGAGAATGTGCAGCTCATAAGGAGTAGCCTAAGAGTCCAGTGAATGTTCTTGCCTGGCCAGAAACCTAATGTACAGTTTGGGGTACAACACTCACCTGCTGATGACTACGATACACTCAGACCTCACCTGCCACCCTCCCTCTCAAGGTCAGGAAGATGCATGCCTGTTCCAAGCTGGAAGCTTTCAGTATATAAAATGTAAATATCTAAAAATTATGGAAATTATATTTCAGTGGATATACTTAAGTAAATCAACACAGAGATAAAACTTTACTAGCTCTTTATATAATTTCATGTAAAAATGAATACTACAACCCTGAAATGTAGGCTCTTTGTGAATTTGAGTCTGGCCTCAGTTTGGGTTTTGTGTCCCACTGATTCATTTTTTTTCCTTCTGGGTTATTGTTTTACAACTGTGCTGACTGATTCTGTTCTTATCTCTACCCTGAAGCCATCTCCAATGCTGATACATTTACTATAACATAAATGTCATCGGCACTTTTGAATTTTTGTCCAATAAGTCAACCATGATGAGTCATATACTACCACTTTCATATTTCCTTCTTTGCATATTCAAATGTCTACAAATAAGTTGTTTCTTCTCTTTAGAATTCTTTTTCCTAAAAAAAAGAATTATTTTTCCTTTAGATATTTCCATGTTGATTTAGATTCAAGATATCAAGGGATAAAGGATACCTTCCCTGACATTCCATTTTCCTCAGTCCAGTTTTTATTGCCAGCAATAAAATGCCACAGACTGAATGAATTTAAAGAAAGAAAGACATTGGCTCTGGTCTAGGGGCATAAGTTTGAGGGGCTACATCTGTGAAGCCCTTCTTGTTAGCAGAGTCCCAAGATGAGACAGGGTATCCCATGGTGAGAGACAAAGAGTGTATGTGTATCCTCTGATTTTGTCCACTCTTCTTATAAATTCACTAGGATGGCACGGAGTCTAATTAAGTTCCCACCCTTGTAATACCTCATAATGTTCATAAGCTCCCAGATGAGTTTTTTGGGGGAGACTGCATGATAGCACCACCATTATCAAGTCCATGCATCCAGCCTCTAAAGATGGTCTAGAAGCACTTGTAGGTACACAGATCACTGTATTACTGTCCTAAGTTATGATTGCCTGACCATCTGTTTGTTATCATATAAACTAAACTCTGTGAGGATAGGGACCCTGTCCTCAGTATTTACAGCATTTTAATAGCATTACAATCTTATTCTTTCCAATGTTAATGGAGAGGATGAATAAATACATATTAATGCAAATAGTAATTTTGAAATATCCCAAGATTGCACTGGGCTCTCTCCTACCAGCCCTGAAACAATTTGGAGATTAAGGGAGAATACAGATATAATTATGGGATAGAGTAATGAAATAAAATTTTATTCCTATTTTCTCCTCAAACTCCATTTACAATATTTTCATTGCTGTAGTTCTCATTTTAGATGATACATATAAAATTAAACCTCATTTGTACTTCTTTATGTGCATTCTGTTTAAATGTATTCTGAAAAAGAAGAGCTATGTGAACCAGGATTTTATACATCATACGCCCCATGCAATTACATATTTTTAATTAGCACATATGTCATGTTCCAGAATAAAATGAATCTATAGAGAAACAAGAGTTTATCAAATGTATATAAAAACAAATATAGAATTTTAGCAATCAAGTTGCTCACATTTTATCATTTAAATCACAGATTATATATTTTTTGTTACCAGCATAACATAAAATGAATTGGTGGCTAAATAGAAAATTCATCTGAGTTGAACAGTGTGAGGACAAAACAGAGGCATGCTCACAAATTACATGACAATACGAACATTTCAACTGAAATCCTTCAGAGTCACCCCATTGTACCACATCCAAGTCATGTACACAACTTTGGGAAACCTCTCCTTTTATTGTAATAATATCACCCACAGCAGAAAAAAGCTTTTCTGCAGATCATAAATTCACTGCAGGGGCAAGAAAATGAATGATGAAATGTAAATTGTTAAACTCTCTCCAGGGAATCCATATTCATGGGCCTGATGTCTTAAGAAGCATCTTGGAATGCAGGGCATACAGGTAGCATTTGAAGAATTGGAGAGCTAAGAAATGAGTGTGTGTGTGTGTGTGTGTGTGTGTGTGTGACATTCTCAACACCCTATGGTGATAGAAGCATTTTATTCTTGCATGTTGCCCATTCATAATGGTGAGTATGTGAGGATTCTATTTTGATAAATTGAAATTGAACTGCTTAACGGATTTAAATACCCAAAATTCCCTTAAATTCTCCAGTGTTGTCTGTCATACCACAAACATTTAATAATACTACAGACTGCATTAATTACTGCTGACTACTAGAAGAACACTAGTCAGGAAAAAGTTTATTTTCTTAGATTTCAGAAGTTTTCTCAAAATTATGAATTTTTTTCCTCTTATTGTGAGAAAAATCAAAGGCTGAAGACTAAATTACATGACTTCTCAAGATTTCTTTTCCATATTTTTATTACTTCACCAATAAGTTGGAGTAACCTACTGCTGTGATTAGGCCATGACCTCTGGACTTACACAACTTAGGAACCTCACTACCACTGCAATTTGCAGCATCAGAAGCTCCAGAAAGCCTTAGCTCCCTTAAAGATTCAGGTTTTGATTTCTACTCCAGAAAAATTATTGCTGGCCCCACTTTCAAGGAAAATCAAAAAGTTAAAAAGACAGAAAGGGTGGTAGAATTTGAATATTTAAAAAATATTTATAAGCTAAAAGATTGCATTTTGGCAGGATTTTTACAATAGGAGGAGAAGTGTTGTAGCATTCCAAGTTGGCTCTGTAACAGTATGGGCTCAGTATTAATGTGGCATTTGGGAATGTCTGAGTTGATGTTTCCCACGTTGGTTCTCCTGTCAATGACCCACAGTCCTATAACTACAAAGCACTCTAACATGCACAGGGAAACAGCCTGTTAGAAGAAAAGTGTCAGATGCTATGACCAAGATGGAAAGTCCCCCTAGTTCTGCATGAAAAACAGCAGCAGCTTCATGCTTCTCTAAAACAGATCTGTCAATAACCAGAAGGGAGAGAGATGTTGCGAGCAGCAGTAGCCAATGGCACACAATGAACTTGAGAGACTGAGGTAAATGCCAGGAAAAATACAAGCTCAGGATACTACTTTGTACTTTATAGAGTTGTAAAGCTTTATTCTGGAAAGTTCAAAGCCCTTGACAGACATTTCATTAGTCTCCTCTCTCTCCTTTGAGGTACACAGGTGGCAAGTGTAATTATTGTCATTTTTATGGATGGTGAAAAATGAGGCAAGGAAGGTTAAGTAACATATCCAAAGTTACATAAAATCATGTACACACAAGATTATACGAGCTCCCTCCCTAATGTCTCCTTAGATGTCTTTTGGCTTTGTTTTTCCCTGTGTCAGTTTTGTATCATGCTTTTTCTAAGACAACTACCTTTAACAGATCTCCTTTAATTCCTTAGTATATGCTGTTTCCAAAATTTAATAAAAGGGGAGATAGAGGCTTAGAAAAGGTCATGGCTTATTTTCAAAACAAGGAAATCATTCTTTCAGTGCTACTGAGATAACCTCATATATCAAATTTATTGTATTTTTAACAGACCATATGGTTCATTTTCTTAGTGCCAGCACTTCATCTAAAAGCTTTCTTTAATCCATATAGCTCAGATATATGCTCTGATTCTAAAATCTGTACATTAAAATGAACGCTTCACAACACCGCTATGCACCTCTGAAATGATGAATCATATGACTTGCTAAGTGCCAAGAAGGAGAATGACCTCCCCTTCCTCTTGGTAGCTGGCAGGGAACCACCAAGTGGTGATGTTGGAACCAGTCACTGGCACTCCACCTCCGTGTCCTGAAAAGACATCTCTGCTTGGCAGCTCTTCCAGTTGAAACAATTTTAAAAAAATGGTAACAGCAACCAAATGGAAAAAGCTGGAAATTACTAGAGAAGGGGAAAATTTTAACTTCTAAGAAGATAGATATTAGAAAGTGGAAACTTTTCAAAATCTCTTTTGCCAATGAGGTTGTCCAAAAATCAACCCAATTTATTATATAATACTAATGACAAAATATCTGCATATATTACTGATGATGTAAGATGAATTCATGCAGGAATTACAGAGATATTATTATTATCAATTTAATTTGGTTTTAAAGTTAAGTGTCAGGATGAGGTCTGCCTCTGAATTTCATTATGTAATGCCATGTTGACTTGGCATATTACCTCAGATGTGAATCTAATATGTCTTGACTTGTTATGATGAAACTAAAATGAAATATATCACTATTTCATGACTCTTCCTTAAAAGCATTTGGTATAACAAATAATCTATTTGCATGTGGGAAATGGTAGGTTTGAAACTAAAAGACACATTGCAAAGATTTTTTTTATGTACCATATGTAGTTTATTTAGGAAAGTAATCCGGATAGCCAAATCACTATCTCTACTAGTATTAAAATATGACAGTTGGAAACTAAATGTTTGGTTACCTCATAACTATAATTGAATGGATTTTATACTCTTAATATAGATATATTTTCTCAATTGCCATTATAAATGTATATATTGGAAGCCATTACATGGAAAAACAGTTTAGCTTCTTGCCCCATTCACACTAATTGGTCTCATCAATATAGGAACATATTTTTATGTGTAAATGTCAGATTTACCTGTTGTTCTTTGATATATTAAAATACAGATTCCTAAATACTCAAATTTTTGAAGCTGCACTTAAGACTATTAGAATAACTGTCAAATATGATAATGACATATTAATAGCTACATAGATTAAAAATTCTTTCCAGACATCTAATATCCTTCAATTATTACAGCCAATCTGAAATAATTTTCTTGATCATTCATAGCTTATTCCTCTGTACAAGATTCTATTTACTTATTTTACTGCTTAGAATTCACATTACTTTGGACTTTATTTCTTCTGTAAGAAAATATCCATACAGGAGGAAAATGCAGTAGTTACATATAAAGCAAGCTGCTGCAAAACAAATGTACCTTATGCTGTATTATAGAGATAGCTATGAAAATCTAATTTCTAGGACTTAAAGTGACTTCTACCAGTAGTAGTGAATACTAATAATTTCTCATAAAGTTTTTTCTAATAAAAATGTCCAACAATGTTGGCACATTATGAATCACCATATTACCAGTTTTCAGTACATGATTCACAGTAGTATCAACATGTATTATATTTGTTACCTTGAGAAATACTATTTACAATACACACATTGATATTTAACTTATATATCAATGATAGAAAATGTTTAATCATTTTTATCTTGACTTCAACATTATGAAACTAGAATTTTGTTTTTTCTTCTATGCCTTCCTTCTTTTCTGATATTCAAAGCTACGGAAGTCATTGCTTTCCCAACTCCCCACTCATATCTGTCTTTACAAGATGTTCTGCTTTTTGTAGATGGTCTCTCCATTATATCTTGTATCTAGATGTCCCACCAAAACCCTCAGGTGGGGTTTTATAGAGATGTCTGGATCTAGTATGTGTAACGCTGGGACTTACTGTGTAATAATGAGATCCAGGGCATAATTCTGAGATTAAGAGTTCCCCATCCTGGGTGAGAGTGCCACCACCCTAAGAGCAAGCAGCCTAGAAGGGATATACAGGACACAAAGAGAATCGTTAGACACGTGCTGCCGTTGCTGCTGCTGATTATCTTCTGCTCCTTTCTCGCTGCTCCAAAATGCCCTTCTGTCATGCCACCCTGCCTTAGAGCCAGTCTCTTACAGGCTGAAACATCTAGAACTGTGAGCCAAAATAAACCTTTCCTCTTACAACTTTGAGTGCTGAGGATATTGTCTCAACAACAAGAAAAGTATCCAAGACACAATTTGTCCAAAATTATGTTTAGCTGTTTTGTATGTTTCTCCTAAACACCATCGCACTACCACATTTTTTGTTCATTCTCAAAATTTATTTTTAGCCAGAAATAAATGGCCCACAGAAAGTATGGCAAATACAGTTTTCTTCAATTGTAATTTAGTGGGAAAAATGTCTACCAAAATGTCTGTTTGAAGAATTATGAAGTTTTGTAGAAGGTCTTTGGAAAAGGCTTCATAAGTTTAGGAAGAGTAGGCCAACTATTTCCTTACTACTCAAGATATACCTTCCTTTCTTGGTAGAGAATAATTTGCAGAATGACTTTTCAGTGGAAGCTGGACATCAATGTATGTTGAACTGCAACCAATTTCAACTTTCCACGGTAACATTAATGCCCCATTAGTATGTCTACAAAACCCAAATCTTTATGAATTTCCAATGTGAAGTCTGTAGCTATAGATGGCACCTAAGAACATAGACTGAATCACTTACTTTGTATAAAGAAATATTAGGATAATTTTTTTCATGGAGCCCAGGGCTTCATACATAGCAAATACTTCATGAGTGAAATACACCAACCCTTTTTAATACTTTATTTTAAGACAGGGACTTACAATTTTGTCCAGACTGGCCTCAAACTTTCCATGCTCTAACTAGCCTGTCTTTGCTCGTTTTCTTATGCTTTTCTTAAGACTAAAATAATTATGTGTGTCCTTTGAGATGTTTTAGATGGTTCACTGTTCATTATGGCCTACCGTATCTTCATTCATGCTGTACAAAGGAGACACACATTGATTAATTCCATAGCTTCAGTATTATTTCTCCACAATTAAAAAAAAAAGAGTAGGAAGCTTTTTAAATGACATCTACTGAATTTTCCAAAGAAATGCTTTTAAAAATGTAGTGATTCTTCCTCTTAAATTCTGAAAATGCGCTATTTCCAGACTTCATCAAGTGAGAGACTGTTTTATATGTTCTACTTTAAGAGGAAAAGAATTTTATTTTGAATTTTGTGACTAAGTAGTGCACATGGAAACTGTGTGGGAATTTTTAACCTGCTTGAATGCCTCGCTGAATAGTGCTGAGAATGAGATTAAAACTGGGTCTTTATGCCTAATAAGGAGCAGATTTTCATATAAAAACAGAATTCTCTATTGGATATCTGTGATCTATTACTAAAAGAAATAATAACTGTGCTTATAGCCAAGTGATTGTTAAAGATGGGCAAAGTAAAGTTTAAAAAATAATCACTGACTCCAAATAGTTAAACAATTTCTAAAAGTGAAATACATTATTTAAGTGTGAAAATATTTGACTTTTTTATTTTGCCAATGTTTTTGCTCATATCTGTCATCGCTAAAAGACTTGACATACTATAAAATTCTGTTTTGTAACCTGAAATCTCCCAGAAAAGAATAGAAGGGATTTATAAGCTCTCCATTTATAATCTTAGATGTGTATCTTTTTGATAAGCATTTAGATATATTGTTCATTAACCATCTCAAATTAAAGCTGTGAACTTAGCCAATAACAAATAAGTCTAAGGAACTTGGATATGATCATTGGATGCAAATCTCAAAAGGTTTAGGGCTTAACCCAGGACCTCTGAAGGAAAGGTGAAGAAAACCCTCTAGGCTGGCCCTCTTGTTAGTTTTACATAGCTATCAAATAGGCTCTGGGAATGCATCCAGCAGCCATCCAAAAAGAGAAACATATGCATTTCACTTACAGTTAGCACTGAAGCTACCTCGGAAGAGAATAAAGTCAGCAGGTTCATGTTTATGTAAAATGTTTTGAGACTTTAACCCTGAACCAGGTCCATGACCTCTGGTACTGGGAATGCTGAAACATATCACAGCCCTCTACCTTCCAGTGCAGATTCTGGGAATGGAAGAGGAAATTAGTTGATGAGGCAGTGAAACTCTAAGAAGCACTTCTCTTGGATACTGCTTTTATGGGAGTGGGAACTAAACATACCCAAGTGATGGGAAATGCAGCTCTATTGCTGGGGATGCGGTAACTCAGCTGTGAGCAATTAGAAGCTTTTCAAACCAAAGGCACTCAGAATTCCACAACTCCAGGCCGCAGGGAGCTTGCAAATGTGCAGGAGACTTAAGTGATGCTACTAGCCACCTTTGTAATCGAATGATTAGAAATCTTTGTAGAAAGAAATAATGGATTGTAAGAGCAAAGTTCTAATCTGTATTATGAAAGTTTCATGGATAGAATACAGACATGGCTCCTTTTGGTTCTTAATCCTATTATAAGCCAATAAAAATTGGATGGCTATGAATGCAAAGGAACCTTGCCCTCTTTGTGTGCAGCATTATCTGTTCCAGGTAGGAAGCTATAGTGATCACTATCATGATCATAAACTGTCATGATCATTTCACTTGCTTTGTGTTTGAAACTAGTTACTAATATTCTTCAAATGTAGCATTTCAAGATGAACTAATAAATTTCATTTGTTAGTAATGTTCAAAAATACATTTTAAAAATTGTTCTTTTTTAAGGAAGGACTAAGGGTACAAGATAATACATCAATGATGTGTTAACTTACAACTTTAATGAAAAATTATTTCTTAATAAATTAGAGAACAAGAATATGAGTGAAGCATAACCACAATCTTATGACTTACTCTGAATTCCAGAAGAAAAGGCCAAAGAAAGCAATTACTTTGGGATAATACAGATTTTCTTTAGTCCTCCTGTTTTCAAACACTACACCAGTTTTCTTTAAAGCATGCAGCACCACTGTATATGACTTCTATTATTCAAATTTTAAAAGAAATTCAACGCTGTATTACTAAACAATCTCCAGTCCTGACTCTGCACTTCTCCTCATAGAGTATGAGACCTCTCCTAAAAACGTCTCAAAGGCATAAATGTTTTTGAACTTTTTCAGCAGAAATAAATCCCTGTCATAAAAATATCATGAACTCAGCCAAGCTAGGATCAATAGCAACTGCCTGGGGGTAGATAGATCAATCAAATCCACAAAACCTTCCCCCATGTTTCAAGAAGTGAAGACCCCCCATATCTGTAGAATTTAAACAATTTGCCTATGCTATGAGGGTATCTAAATGGTATATTCTCAACATGTAAAGATGATCATCATGTTTTTGCCTGTGTAATTATTATTTTAATTCACCCGTTACCTTGCTCTTCCATTTTGCAATTAAATTATTTAGTAGGTGCACATTAATCTTTGCCTTTGTGCTCTAATTCCTTTCTGATGAGCTTCCTTAATGCAGATACCCTTTTAAAGGCTGTGTTTTTGTTCATCTCTTTTAGGAAGCTCCTAATATAACCAAATGCATGTACAGCTGGAGTCAGCTGCAGCTACTTGCCACCTACAGGAACTTGGCAAAGAATGAGCTTTAGAACTGATCTGTGACTGAGTTGACTTTAGTGACAAGATGGTAATCACACTGGTATTCCATTCCTTTTCAGTCTCACTTCCTTTGATTTGGTGAACTTTATACAAAATTTCTCAAGATGAGTCAAATTCAATAGGCCTCTGATAATACGAGGAACAGTTTCACATGTTTCTTCTAGCCTGTCAGATGCTCGTGTGGTAACAGGAGCTTCATCTGCTTGCAACTCATGCTAGTGTTGTAGATGGAAACAACAATGTTTAGAATATCAGTGGAAAGTTATCAAACAGAATTAGCTACTGGCAGCAAGTAGAATTTGAAATTCCAAGTGTAATGTTTTTTTATTCACACAGTAGGACAGTCATGAAAATATTTTTATTATTACTTTCATTTGATCCACTTTCAGGAAATATCCTAGGAGCATTTGTACTAATTTATGTCAGTAACTGAAAGCCACAAACTGTATTGTCAGGGGA
>NDGN011478538.1:0-23511 GCA_002564285.1 Tympanoctomys barrerae
CCTTCCTTCATTTTGGGTGTCGGGTATTTGTCCCAGCAACAAGAGAAGAGTAGCTAAGACAGGCTGGCAGCCGAACACAGCAGTGGGTGAAATGGTCTCTAATGACACTTTACAGAGATCTCTGTTTAATTAAAGATAATAGAGCATGAAAAAAAAATCAACTCCCATCACCCAACACTGTGTCCTGGGCACTGCTATCAAGGGGACCCAAGCTAACCCAGTAAGCTTCCCCTCATATCCCAACTGTGCGCTCATGATCATGTTCTCAACTATTTCTTTTATTTAACACATACTTTTAGAGCACTTGCTGTGCAGCAGACACCAGGAAGAGAAGGTGGCCAGACACGATCTCAGGCCTTGCATGTGGCCGTTCTAGTCAGTCAAGGACAGTGGACACTCAGGTGCACTGAAGAGAGCAAGGACTTGAAGTCCCAGCATGCGACATGCACAGAGCTCTGGAGAAGGCTCTGGAAGCCAGGCAGGGGTGTTGGACAACTTCTCAGCTGAGAGGTATGGAGGAAAGTTACCCCAGAGGCAAGGTGGAGGTGAGGCTTGTTTGGGCCAAGGGAAGAATTTGAGAGGAGTAAAGTAGGACAATAGTGTCGAGGAGCATGATACCAGGGTTTGTGCTGTGTGGGGTGTGGATTAGGAGGACACAGCTCCCTCTTCCAGCTCACCCCCTTATGACCACCAAGATGTGAGTAGCTGTCCTGTGTCAGGCCCCTTTGCCATGACATCCTACCTTGGAACCAGTGGATTATGGACTGAAAACATGACCCAAAATAAATCTCTCCTCTTTTAAGTTTGTGGATGCCAAATTTTATGTCTTAAATTTGTCCTTCTTTATTGCTGAGTAGTATTCCATTATATATTGATACCACATTTCCTTTATCCAATGGTCTGTTGATAGGTCCACTGGCTGTTTCCGGGATTTTGCTATTGTGAACTGTACTGGTATACACATTGGTATGCCTGTGTCACTAGAATGTGATGTCGTACACATTTTGGAAAAAATACCTAGAAGGGGGGCTGGCTGGGTCATACGCAATTGCTAACTTTAGGATTTGAGGAATTACCCTGGCTTCCATAATGGTTGAACTAGTTTACATTCCCACCAGGAATTTAGGAGGGTTCTTCTCTCACCACTGCCATGCCCTAGCAATTGTCATTTTTAATTTCTTTCTTTCTTTTTTTGTGGGGGCAGCTCAGCCCACCCTGAGTGCAGGGCTGGCTCAGCATGTGGTGCTGGGAATTGAGCTGCACCCCCCTGCACCTGCCTAAGCTTGCCTACTCAGGCACTTTAGGCTGCTGAACTATCTCTCTGGCCCCAGATTTTGATTTCTTGATGCTTGCTGTCCTCTCTCCCACTGAGATTCAGCAACTCTGTCTGCTAAGCGATTGCCTCCCAGTTCAACCCTTTCAAGGTCTCTGAGATTTTATTAAAGAAGTGACATTTTCTTTCAAGTTCATCCCCTTGGAAAGCCTAATAAACATCCTCTAATGAGCAAGGAGAGCCTCCAGGGTGCAGTGATACACACCGTGACTATTTTTGGCTCACCCCGCTCCTTTCCAGAACAATCTTAATTAAGTGCAAAGTGCCAGTAGTTCTATAAGAATGTACCAACTGCCTCTCAAAGTTACTCTGATTAATAGCAGGGGCACAAAAGTGTCTCCATAACCAGGTCACGTGACATAACACAAATGACTGTTGCTATTTTTAAGTAATATTTATTAGAATTCCTTGGTGCGTAATAAATTTAATTTACAACTGCCTGCATCCGATTTACACATGGACTCCTGCGGCTCAGTGCATTAACACACTTGGAGGAGAAATGAGTTTTCTCTTGAATTCTCCCATTCCGTTTCTCCTTGCTAATGAGGCCAGACTGCAAAAGTCTTCAGGAGAGAATGTCTCCACCTCCCTGGTACAAATCATATTAAATGCTCAAATTTTTTAATTATCACAGAGGTGCACAGCATAAATTCATGTTAGATAGCTTGGGGCAGAGCTGGAGAAAGACAGTGAATCATCCGTGCTCATGTGAGCAGGCCGTCTCTGAAGAAAGGCCAAGAGGAGGAGCCTGGACAGGACTTGGGCTACCCAGAACTTTCTAGGTAGACTTCTGGAGGCCTTTGGACAAATCCAACTAAAATGGGACTCCTGAAGAGCCATCAGGAACTCCAGGCCAGAAGCTCCAAGGCCTGGAACCTCATTCTGCTTCTGAGTTTCACTAAGAAGACCTCCAGGCCTCTTAATCTGATATCTTCCATTTCTTAGCCTGAGGACCAAATTCAAAGACCCAATTCAGTTGGCAGCCAGCAGATCTGCCAGATCTTTTGAACTTTGTAGGGCAAAACCCAAAATCAAAGATATTATGTGGAAATTTAAATCCCAAGAAAGAACAACTTTGCAGTCATTATTTTTGATGAAATTCAGAAGAAACTACAAGCTAAGTGCAGTGTTCTGTAATACAGGTATACTAATAAAAGGAATGTAATTTTTTTTTGTATTTTTTGGGGGAAGGGTCTACAGGGTGTTCAGGGTCTCACTACTAGATTGGACTTGTAGTGATCTGTTTACAGCCTCCCAAAAGCTGGGATTACAGGCTCGCGCCATGATGCCCAGTCTCAATTGAAGTCTCAGCGCGCCCCAGGGGTGGGGCCGGCAAGGCAGGCCTGGGGATCGAACCCCACTGGCCCCTGTGCCTGCTTGCAGGCACTTTAATCCGCTGAGCTATTTATCTGGCCCCAGGAATGTAATTCTTTGTGAGTAATATTTTGCTTACTTTGGGTTTGAAGACAGTATCCGTTAGCATCAAACTGATGGAAAATGCTTACCCATCCCAACCACTCTCAGCGCATGCGCTGTGCTGGGGCAGGCAGTAGGCTGACTCGGGCCTACAGGCCTTGATCTACTCACCCCTAGCACGCCGTGGAATCCAAGAGCATGGGCTGTGCAGCCAGACTGCTTGGCTTCCAGCGTAGCTGCGAGTCACGTGATCTCGGGCAGCGCTACCCACAGCCAGGATGCTGCTGCACAGCTTCAGCAGTGTGCAGGAGGAGTCTTCACTTAGTGGTGAGCCTGGAGGATCACGCTGACCCATGCACGCTCTGCTGGCCTGAGTGGCCTTGCTCCCTCACCCGTGGGTGGCTGCAGGCTGGCTGCGCTTGCTCACAAGCTGAGGCTGGGCTGCCAGCTGGGTAAGGTGGCCTTGGCTGCGATGGGAGGGAAAACTGGAGTCTATTCCGTGTATCTTTTACCTTCTGGCATGCTAATTGGGTGAGTTCTTCCCTACCCATGGGCAGAGAAGCAAAAACAAGCAAACAGCTGGATAGCACCCTGCAAACCTATGCTTGCCACACACCTACTAGCATCCCATTGGTCCCAGCAGGGCACAGGGCAGAGTCAGAGTGCAGAGATATATGGGTCGTATGGTAACGGGACATGTAACATGTGTTGCAGTCAGGGTTTTAAAGGGAATAGATTTAATCCAGGACACAGAATTTATATGATCATCTTATAATATGCACCCAAGAAGTCAAATGCAGAAGAGTGCAAGAGATCTGCCTATCCACGCACTAGAGCTGAGAGCTGGAACCCACAGCGGTGTCCTGTACCAACAGGCTGAGGGAGCTGCACTGGAGCCAGGACGTGATACTCAAAGTAAAGAGCAGCGCTCCCCTGAAGAGAACCGCAGCCATCCTCAGCAACAGCACGTCCCAAGCGCCTCTGACAATGAGAACAGCCGAGTTCGCGTCAGGAAAGCCAGTGCAACCAGCTTCTCCAGGACAACCAGCAGCACCCCACCCTTCCCTGTGGTTCTCCTTTTGTGCTTTTGGCAGCAACTCTCAGGTGGGCACTCCACACTGATTCAGTTCAGCTGGGCGTTCCATGTTGCCCATTAGTTAATCCGCCACATGAGGGGACTGTCTTCACCCATTTTGCATGGCTCTAATAAAACACCTGATGCTGGGTGAGCTCTAAAAAAATAATTGTGTGTTTATTTGACACAATTCTGGTGGCTGCAAAGTCCAAGCAGTGAAGTGCCAGCATTTGGCAAGTGTCTCCTTGGCCCAGTCGATACGTGGCAGAGAAACAGGAAGGGCAACAGCCACACACAAATGAATTTAGCCAAGACCATGTGGTGGCTTCACTTCATAATACACTGGTGAGAACAAATTCACTCCTGCAAGAACCAGTGCTCCTGGGAGACAAGCACTAACCCACTCTCAAGTCCCCAGGACCCAGTTACCTCCTACTTGACCCACTTCTCAAAGTCTCTACCATCTTGACACCACCGTGTGAAGCTTTAGGGGACAGATCTCATGCAACGCACAGGAGGGGCAAACACCAGCTCGCTGATACAGCTTCACCTCTGCCTGATTCCTATAGAGTAGTGATAGTAACAGTAGCTACCTCCACAGTTGCCAAGCCTGGAACTTCATGAGCAGCCAGAAGATGCTGGTCCCTACCACCTGCTTTGCTTACTCTGAGTAAACCAGCATCATAATTGTAATTGTCTTGCAAGGTCTATGCATTCAAAGGATCTAGGAATAAAAGTACCCAAAAACTCACTTACTCTGGGGCCTTCCTAAATCTTCCCATGCTCAGGTGGGCCTTGGCTGCCAGAGGAGTCTAGATGTGTGTGTTTTAGCATCCTGCTCTTCTGGCTAAGGCCCTGAAGAGAGATAGCACTGTGTGTCCTGGGCTGTCTAAATTGGAGGTCATCTAAATAGGATGGTGGTGTGTTACTTAGAGCCCGTGCTCACGCACTCTCAGAGCTCGGTGTCCTCCTTGGGTGGTGAGCAGGAGGGCTTCGCTTCTCTCTCAATACTTCCCCCAGCACCTGACACCGTGAGCGTTCCACTTTGCCTCTCTAACCTGAGCTCTGTGAGGCTTTCTCTATCCTTCCTCAGCAAGATTGTGTCATCAGAAGGAGGCTTTTTGTGCCTCCCCTAGGAGGAAAATGTCTCTTTCTGTTTAGAACAGAGATCACTTTGAGCATCTCATGAAGCATCCTTCCTGCAGTAATGCCTCTGGGGTTGCTGTTCCTTGTCCAATGTCTATGTCAGTCAGCTTTCCCATACTGTAACAACCACCCAAGGCAAACAGCTTGTAAAGTGAAAAGGTTTGTTTTGAGTCCTAGTTTTAGAGAGGTCAGTCTACAGTTGGTCTGCCCTGCTGCTTTGAGGCTTGTGGCAAGTCAGGACACTATGGCAGCCATTCATGCTAAAGTCATGTACCTCCTGGCTGGGTAACAAAAGAGAGTAAGATGAAGGGGCTGGGTCCTAGCACAACCTTCAAGACCACGTCTCCTACGACCAGAAGAACTCTTCCTAGGCCCCATCTCTTCAAAGTTCCACAGCCTACCAGGAGCACCATGAGCAGGGGACCAACCAAGGCTTCAGCACAAGAGACTTAGGAGCCATTTGTGCAAACTGTAGCAATGTCTTAAGACAGCAACATGCTGCTTTTAAGAAACCTAACACATGAAACTCCACAATGCAAAACATTAGAAGATATGACTGGAATTGCATCTGATTGTTCCTCAGTATCCATCTCTTACTCAATAGCAGTGGACTCCATGGCTTTAAGCTGGACTCACGGCTTCTGTGATTAAGAAACGTGTTCTTGAGTGCCTCTGAGAATTCAGAAAGTGCTCTTTAAATACACAGTTCATTCTCTCTTCCTTTTTCCTGCTGGTTGGAATGTGGATACGATGGCTGGAGCCTGAGTAGCCATTGTGGACCATGAGATGAAAAAAACCCTACGTGCTGTAAATACCAGACCTTCAAGTTAGGAAAAGCATGAGCCCCGCTCTGTGGAGGACTATACTAGCACAAAGTCCTTTTACCAAAGAGATAAAGTGCTACCATGCTTAAGTCCCTTTTGTAGGCATTGCTGGTTTTGTATCATATTTTAAATTTTATGAATCCATTACTATTTATATTTTCTTGTGATCTTCCAAGCAAAGCAAGTAATATTATAGATTAATCCTAGCTTAGAGATAAACAGGTCAGGAAGAAGCTCTTACTCAGACCTGGGCAGCATGACTACAGGGCCACTCTTCACTAGCACTCAGCTCTCCAGCTGTCCCTAGCCACCCTCTCCCTGCTCCTGGTGGCTGCTACAGTGGTCTGTGAATCACACGAGTTTAATGCTGCTGAGCTTGAAGCCACTCAGCTCTTCCCCATCTACCCCAGAAGCCCCAGCATGGCTCACAAGACCCCGCAGGGTGCAGTCACTCCTTCCAGCCATCTAAGCTCTTACTCTGCTGCGCCCATCGCCAAGGACGCAGAATCAGGGGACAGCGGCACTGGCACTGGCACCCAGTCCTGCCAGATCCAGAGTCACACAGAGTGCACTGTCCTCCTTCCTCGCTGGCCTCCAGTCTGCAGGCTTTCGTACCCAACAGGAGGAAGACGCGTGAGTCTCCAGGCGTAGACTTCAAACAGCACTGTGGAAATCAAGTTTGCAATCTGCCCAGCAGAGTTGAGCTGGGGGAGGGATGCCGCCTGGACCAAGTGCTGAGAGCTAGGCTTGGGGGGCCGCGAGGATACTGCCAAGCAGGAAAAGGGTAAAGCCTTCCACATAGTGGAAGCTGCGGGTGTGGGAGGTGGAAAGCACAGAACGTGTGCAGGGATTCAATTGGGTCCACCAGGCACAAAGTACCACGATGCCCAGGTGCAGGCACTGCGGGCGCTTCCTGGGTTTGGCAGGCTGAACGCATATCCTTCTCTGTCTTCTCCATGGATCTGAGGCCCTGAACAGAGGGCAAGGTCCCTGTATTAGGCGGTTCTGCTCCCCAGTACCCAGAGTCTGGCACTGAGCCTGAACTCCGTACACATCTGTGAAGGCCACAAACAAGCAAAGGTGATCTCAGCTGTACTCCGGGGCAGGACATCACATGGTCTGACAAAGGAGAAGCCATGAAGAACAGCTGTGTGCAGGGCCAATCAGCGCTCATGCGAGGCAGCAGTGGATCTCCAGGCTCCTGAATGCTTCTGACATTTCTGCTAAAGTAAATGGCAAAGCCCTCTTTCCCTGAAAAATCTACAAAGCTCAGAGCCAGACGAGTTTCCAGGCAGAAGCCATTCAGTGGAAATCCCATTGTAAACAAGAAGATACAGAATTCAACAAGTCCTCCCTTGGATAAAAAGCTACCCAAACATTTAATCATAAGGCAAGATGCAAAATGTAGAACTCTGAAAATTGTCTCTGTTTCCATTCATTCACTCAACAAATATGGATGGGAACACTGCAGGAGAGTTGTTGCTCTAGGTTCCTGGAATTAGGTGGTTGGTTTCTTAGTCTGAGTCGTCCCCAAAGCAGAACATGAGGCTCAGACTTGGAGAAGGTGACTTACGTGCAGCATGAGCCTGAAGGCAGTAGGAAAGGAGCACAGAGAAAGGGCCAGAGTGGGAGGAGAAGCCAGGTAAGCTGGGGCTGAGGGGCCAGTTACTGCTGTGCGTGGTGGGCCACTCTCCTGGGCCCTGAAGGAGTGGCCTAGAATGGATCTCAGAGCCATCACCGCAAAGGAGGCTGGGACCAATGCTTGTGTTCAGTTCACCCTGGTTCACTCTGTTTTTCTCTATGAAGTGAGCTTCTTGGGTTCTCAGGCAGAAAAGCACAGAGCTGCTGCAGCAGGTGCTGGGTAGTGGGGGACCCCAGCGCACAAAGGGGCATTGTGGCTGCTGTTAAACCTAGCCATGGGCTGGGGGAGAGGACAGGATCGCCAACCCTCCCTTCAGGGCTTTTCCCTCTCCAGTGAAGGAGACAGACAGTGAACAAAGCAAAGGAGTAAGACATGTATGTATCTAAGTCCTGGAGTAGAGGGAAATCAAGCAAGAATTGCAAGGGCCAAGGGATGTGGACTGCGATTTTAAATAGGGCGGTAAGGGTAAGGCCTTGGTCAGTTTTGTGTGTCTGTCATGGAATGCCCGAGGCTGAGTAATCTGTGGAGAACACGGGTTTATTTCTGACAGTCCTAGAAGCTGGAAAGTCCAAGACCAGGGAGCTGGGAGGGGTGGGGCCTGGGGAGGGCCCTGTCTCCTGTTCCAGAAGGCACCCTGGCTGCCTATTTGCCAGTAGGGAGGGACAAGAAGAGGAAAGGAGCAGAACGGCAGTGGAAAGCCCATTTTGTTACAGTATGCATCACTCCAGAGGGCAGATATTCAAACCATAGCATTAGGTCTTGTTAACAATATGGCACACGAGCAAAGACTTGAAGAGGCGAGGAATGGGCCTGCTGATGTTCGGGAGGGAATCTCTAGGCCAAGGGAATGGCCCGGCTGAGGTCCTGATGCAGACTCAGCCTTGATGGTTTGAGAGGGGGCACAAGAGAGAAGGGAAGGGTGGGGAGGAGACCCTTGCCTGCAGGACCACAGCATTTGACTGGCCCATTAATAATGCCTACTAACTCTCAAGTATTTACAGAGCTACATATCAGGTGCTGCCAAGAGCTTGAATCCAAAGAAGAATAAAGTGAATCTCTTCCCAAGGCTGTCACAGGTTGGGGACAGTTAAACTTACAAGTAGAGAAGGTTGATGTGACTAATTGGCCCGCTCTGGGAAGGCCCTGGGCCAGAAGGCTGGTAAGCATGATTCCCACCATTTCTCACTACATCCCCACAGGAAGACATTTGCATCCTCAATTTATAGTCAGGGAAACTGAGGCTCAGAGAGATTAAGGGAACTTTCCGGGTTTGGCCCAGATTCAGGTAACACCAAAATCAGAGTTTTTTCTGCAAACACTATGGCTTGCCACTTCCCAGATCATCTATACTCCATATTAATCCATTTTCTGTTACTAGAACAAAATACACAAAGTTGGGTAGTTTATGAAGAAAAGAGATTTGCTTAGTTTACAATTTTAGATGTTGAAAATAAAAGATCAGGTTAACTACCCTAGCTGGAGCCAAATGGCAGATGTCTCACTGAGCACAGCAGCAAGCCAAAGAGC
Organism: Tympanoctomys barrerae; assembly: GCA_002564285.1. NCBI lineage: Eukaryota > Metazoa > Chordata > Mammalia > Rodentia > Octodontidae > Tympanoctomys > Tympanoctomys barrerae. Next base: position 8,964 of record NDGN011478538.1, read on the forward strand.
CAGGAGGGGGGAAATCTTAGTTCTTTATTATATAACTCAGATTCATAAAAGCAACTCAAGCCTCTGAGAGCTACCTTAGTCCTTTCCAAGGGTAAGTCAGTCTCCAGGGACCTGGGATGTCTCACTAGGCCCCACTTCTTATAGGTCCCACTACCTTTTAACCACACAGGGATCATGCTTCCAACACACGAATGCTTGGGGCACTAACCCCACCCCACCCATGCAAGCTTACATAATTCAAGTCCATTAGGAAAGATGCCATGATGCTACTGGAGAGAGAGAGAGGACAGGAGGGAGAATCAGGCAAGCTCATGAGAAGAGAGGTTGTTCTAGGCAGGAGGAGAAGCTGGAACAGAGCAGGGAGGTGGGAGACAGCAAGGTGCACACTGGAGGCTCAGGAGCTCAAAAAAGTATAAAGGCACTGTGATGGGGAGTGAAGGCTCATTGGCCATGTAGGGGAGTCAGGTACAGAGTTTCAAGCAGGAAAGAAAAATAGCCTTATCTGCAGCTTAGTGGTGTGGCCATTTCTCCTCCACCATTTGAATGTGAGAATTTGGAACCAGAACTGGTTGCCTTCTTTCAGGCTTCAGATTGGCCCAGCATATGTTGGTTCCCCGTTGAATGGATGCCAGGGAGCTGGTTCCACCCACTGGGCTGGCATTTGGACTTGACTAGGTTGGCCAAGGGAGCGGCCAGCCAAGTGGTCCTAACAAATGTTCTCTTGGATCCTGACTGTCTGGACAGGAAAATGACACTGCGTCAGCCATGGCTCCCAGGCAAGCCTGACTTGACAGCTTTTTCTGAAATCTTGGTCCAGGAGAAGACAGGGAAGATGCAAACAGTGTAGAGTATAAAAACCTGGGCTTCCTGACACCCTCTATTTCCCATCTCCATATATAAGTATCTATATAGATGAAGAGACTTGGACCAGCTCATTGTCGTACAGATAACTAACCCAGTGTGAGGAAGGGCAAATCTGTTCCTTAGAGTTCAAGTCCGGCTCAGTGTAGATTACTGCAGGGCTACCTCAGGACAGTGATGTCCTAGGCAAACCCCAAAAGAGATCTGAGGTGTCCCCTCCTCACATCTGGTCATCCAGGAAGATATCCTCTCTGGACAGATTTACAGCTCTCTAATATATGACCATGGGCAATTACATAGTGAATTAAAACTGAGGAGATGAACAATTGGTAATACCAATGTCTTTTAAAATGACCATATGTTTATTTGTAGCATTTCAAAACATCATCTGCATAATTTCAAATTTTAATGACAAGTGCTCCTTTAGCAGTCAAAAGCATTTTTAAATTTTTTTTGTATTTTTCTACAAAGATCTCTGATGCCCATTAGCTCTCTTGCAAGCTTAGCATTTTTGCTTCTCTATCCTTCCAAATAGAGATAGATTTTTTTAACAATTACTGTGTGCTAGGTTATATGAATTATCACAGTTAATCCTCCTCAAGATTCTGTGATCTAATTATATATAAATAACATCATAATTCAGTAGAGGCAGGGGAAAAAAAAATCAGACTTAAGCCTTGGGAAATTTTCCCAAAGTTATACATTTGGTGAGAATCAAGTGCCCTAACTTTGGAGCCCAGATTCCTGACCAGCATGAGACTCTCACTGCTAGGATTTTCCCATCTTAATAGACTGCTAGAGGGCGAAGGACGCGCACTTGAACATGAAAGGAGCCCCAGCTTCCAGTTCCCCGCAAGTGTAGTGTTCAGGGACACAGATAGTCTGCCTGCCATGATACTCTCCTTAGTTTAGTGTCTGTGGCCACAACCTCTGCATCCACAAAACCTTTCAAAACTTGCCTAAATCGGGATTCTCTGGACAAGGGAACCCAGCAGCAGACATTATGTGGTTATGAGGGTGCAACCCCAGGTTAGGACGAGTGGGGGAATACAAGAGAGGAGGCAAGGAAAGAAGGAAGGAAGGAAAAAAGAAAAAAGTCTTTTATTTATTTGGTGTACAAGGTCTCACTATGCAGCTCAGACTCTTAGTGATCCTCCTGTCTCAGCCTCCTCCCCAGTGCTGGGATTACAGGCATGTACCACCATGTCTGGTTTCAGTGGCCAGCACAGTACAGCTGTGGGTTTCTGGGCCAGGAAGACATGTGGTACCAAGGATCAAACGCTGGTCCTTGTACCTTCCAGGCAGGCACTTAGACCGCCAAGCTACCTCCCCAGCCCAGATATCTCTATTTCAGATCACAGTGTTCAACAAATACTCCATGAGAGCCTTGGCTTGGGCACAAGATATCTATGTGGCTGTACATTTAGTCTCCTTTTTGGTTCCGCTATCCTTTAGTTAGATTCTGAGTTTAATTTTCAATATAATCTGTCTGTGGATTTCAAGAATATCCTTAAAGCTTTTGTAGAGCATGGCTTAAGTTAGAAAATAGCTTCCCCAGCCTATCATTTCATTTTTACAAATCCTCCGATATTGTCTGAAAAAAATCTACCTAACAGATCTCCCCAATTTTTATGATTGTCATTTCTCCCACACTGAGCAACACAATAGCCACTTGATCTCACAAAGCTTTGCTTTCTACCTACACTTCATCCCAAATAGCTGCAGATAAGTCCTTAGTTATGTCACTTACAGCCCTACTTACCAGCAACTCTGGGGCCTTGATTACTCATAAATTGACAGGAAATCCAACTCCAACACCCCACCTTGAAGCTGTACTTTTTAGTGTCACTTTGGTACTAACTGTCCCTTAAGAGACAAAGCATGAAGAAATGTTTATTTGCTGTGATGGTTCATCTCGGTTGTCTACCCAACTAAATGAAGAGATACCTAGAAAATTAATTCAGCACACTCCTGCCTATGTCTATGAGGGTGTGTTCAGAGGTCACTGGGCTGTGGGTCTCTGAACTGCCTGGAGAAGTCCCACCCTGAGCGTGGGTGGCACAGTCCAACAGGCTTGGGTCCAGATAGAAGAAAACGCGGAAGAGGTGAGCTTAGTGGAGTGTACACGCTCCCCCCTTCCTGAGCAGCTGATTCTTTTGCTACTGCCTTTGCCCATAGATAGCAGACTACAGATTCTCAAGTCTTTGAACACAAACTGGCATCAGCAACCATCTGTGGGGTTTGCAGGCCCGCAGCTTAGGACTGGAACTGCATTATCAATCCTTCCTGATCTGAGGTTTTTATCTACTCAGACTGAATAGCTACTGGGTTTTTCTGGCCCTCCAGCCTGAAGAAAGCCATTGTGGAGCTCCCCAGTCTTTGGTTCTATAAGGCAACCTAATAAACCCCCCTAGCAATTACATACGCACTGCAGTGGTTTTGTTCTTCCTGAAAATTCTGGCTTACACACTTGCTGATACTTTATTGAGGGATAAAATCCTAGTGTAAAAACAAAAACAGGGGAACGGGAAGTAGGGAGGGGAGCAAATACAAAGTTTTGAATTACAAAGCTGGCCAAATATCAGAAGAAAACATTGCCACTTGTTCAGTCACTTACTGGACACCTCCTGGCAGGTCAGCTGGCACCACTGGAATCTTTATATTGGGTTCCTTTCATCCCTTGCCTTTTATTGGCTAAAGTTTTTCCCTAAAGTTTAATTCCCTTGCATTTCAGAGTAGAGCTGCCAGGTAACCTCTCTGAGCAGATCTTGTGTGACATGGTATGGGTCCCCACCTAGACCCAGAAAAGGAGAGATGAGAGTGAGCTTGGCCTTTGCTCCTTCCAGAGTTGGACAGGCCAGGAAGGTGAGAAGGGTCACCTCTGAAGAGGTGCCTAGGTACACCAAGTTCAGGAGAGGCCTGTGGAAGACCAGAATAGACATTGTAGACTTTCCAGCTTAGGACATCCACCCAAGCCTGCCAGTCTGGAACTTCTAATTGGGAGCTAGCGCTTCCAAATCCCAGCAGGGCTGCTGTGTGACTCTGGCTGTATCACAAACATCTATGAGCTTCCCAAATGGGGCAATTGCCTTTATCTCCCCGAGTCATGAAACCTGAATTAAAATCTGAGGCAAACAACATTTTCAAGAGGCAGGGCTGTAGGCAAACCCCAGAGACTTTGGTCACATCTAAAGAGTTAGGCCCTAGTCTGAGGAAAACGCTGGCTTTAGCTGAGAAGGCTACTCAGTGGTGGCTCCACACTGTGCTTCACCCCCTTTCTCCAAATCCTGAATGAGTCACTTAGGAATCCCCTACCCCCTTCTGATCCCTCTTCTCAGACAGTGAAGGGATCTGTTTTGCTCCCTGATTTGTACCCAGCATCCAGTGCTCTGCCTGGCTTCTGATGGGCGCCCATGAACACTGTTTATACAACGAATGAATGAGTGAGTGAATGAATGAATAAACGTCTGGATATTTAAATGCTTTAAATGCTCCTTCAGCCTTTTCCTCTTGTCCTGGAAGCCTTTATTCTCTCCCCCTCTGGTCTACATCCTTCAGTGCTCTTCTTCCAGTGTAGGCCCCCTTCCCTCATCCATGGAAAGCTAGAGAACCCCGCCACACCCATCGCCCCCCCCCCCAGGAAATGGGAGGAAGGGACGATGTCTCATTCATGTTGTTCCCTAGGATCTCCCTGGTGAGGTGCGGATCCGCAGAGTACAGAAAAGAGTGCTGCGCCTGGGGCTCTGACATGAAGAAGGTTGATAAGACGTTGGTCTGAAAGCTGGTTTGCAGAACAAACAGTTCGCAGAGTGTGGGTTTACAGGAGGGGGCGGAAGGGTGGCCTGGAGACTGAGAGAAGGTACTAAGTAAATGTTTCTTCAATGAATGAGCTGAGATCTGACTCTGCTCTGCGTCCTAAGCTCCTGGCACACTCGTCTAGCTAAACACAGGATTGTCCAGGTCTTGGGTGGCCTCACTGGAAGCCCCCTCCCCCACTCATAGCCGCCCCATCAATCACAGAACTTGCAAAGCGCTTCTACCAGACCACAGCGTCCGCGCCGGCCTGCGAGGCTGCTTGGGAAGCGAGAGCAGTTTGTCTGCCGGAGACGTGATCGGGCTCCTGGAACAACCGACTTGTTGATAATCTCGCCTCAAAGAGGAGTTTGCAGATGTTGAGGAAAAGCCACGGTGGAAAGATCCTCCCCCGGACCGTCGCGACTGCCCCCGGAGGCAGCGCAGAGCTGGAGGAGTGGTCCCAAAGCCCGCGCTGCAGAGGGGAAGGAGGATAAAGTACGTGGCCTCGGAGCGGCGGCCTGACCCTTACAGCCCTGGGCCCCGTAGAGCTGGTGGGGAATGGGGTTCCGCAAAGACCGAGAGCAAGCTCTATGAGTCAGGCCCTGACACCTTCTCGCAGTCTCGGGATAAACTTGGGGCAAAGGACAAGCAAGGCGCAACATCCCCAGGAACTGGGAGTCCTCGGCCTCCAGGGTGAATAAATAAATTATTAAGTGCCCAATACACAATAGCTTCGCTAGATGGAGTCGAGGAATCACTGCAGCGGCGCTGGCGGCGGCGGCGGGGAGCGCGGGCGGGAGCCCAGCTCCGGGCGGGAGGCGGGCGAGGCTCTGGCACCGCTCACGTCTGTTTTCCTTTTTCGTGCATTATTTATTTCGCCTCCATTCGCGGCCCTGCTGCGCGAGCGGGAGCTCCGGAAAGACGCCTCTCGTCGCTGCCTCCCGCCGGCCGGCCTAAAGCGCACGTACAGCCCCGGCACCCCGCGCCCCCAGGCAGCCGCACGGCGCCAAAGGGAAGGGCGGGGACCTCAGCGGTTCGGGGAGCGGCAGTGGGCTCCCACCCGGCTCGCACCAGCGGCTCTGAGCAGGAGGAGGAGACTTTCCACGCCTTCTGTGTCCGCCTCGGCAGCGGGCCCGGGCCCCCGCCCCGGGTGCGGGGTGCCGCCTCTCCCGCCCCACACGCCAGCAGGCGCAGCCGGGAGCCACCGCGCCGGGTGCCCAGTGCGAGCGCGGCGCGCCGGGGCCCGGACTCAACAGCGCTGGAGGCCCAGGCGGAGCGCAAACTTTTGCTTAAGTGCCCGGCGCTTCTCCGCTGCACGTGAAGCCCCCAAGCGACCGCGCAGTCGCCAGGGTGAGGACCGAGGCCCCGCCTAGGGGGCGGGGGACTTGGGAGGCGGCTGGCTTTAAATGCGGGCCGTCTGGGAGGCTGGGGAACAGAGCTGCTGTTGGGGGATCGCTGACCTCTGTTCTCTGAGGCGAGGATCGGTTGGGGCCGCCGCCAGGCAAGGTGGTGTGCGGCATAGAAGGGACGCGGGCGGGGGTGGAGGCATGCGGGAAAACCCACGCTCAGAAGTGGGCGGCTGGGGTTCCGGGGGCAAACGCGGGGGCGCACGGAGGTGCAATTGTTGCAGTGTGCGCAGTGAGGCGGGGGTGGGGGGCAGACAGGGTGCAACCGCGAGTCTTTTCGTGGTGCTGTGCATACAGGGTCAACGAGTGTGAAAGCAGGAGTCGGTAAGTGTGAGTGAGGGTCAGTGGGTGTGTGCGCAGGATGAGTGGCTCCCACCAGGTTTGAGGTGTGCTCCTGGTGACGGTGGAGTTGTGCATGGTTGTTGTGCGGGACGTGGGGTTCAGGAAGTGTGCTTGGCTTGTTCTTGCGGTGTGTCTAGGGCCAGGTGTGCACGCAGTATACTGAGGTTGTGCGCCAGGATAGGGTGTGAGTTCTAGGATACACAGAGAGTCCGAGAGTATGCAAGCTGGAGTGTAGATGCAGGTTTGGTTTATGAAAGTTTCGCGGAGCATGGGGCGTGCCCTCCCGACCTGGAGTAGTGTGTGTGCTGGTGTGCGGGGGGGGGGCGATGGTGCCCGCGCGTGCCCCGCTGACCCGAGCCTTGCACCCCTGACAGTTGGCCCCACCAGTGGGCGCCGTGGACCGAGATGCTCACCCGAGACCTGGTGCTGCGCCGTGGCTGCCGCTGGCCCTCGCTGCTGCTGCAGTGCGCACTCCACCCACTTTGGGGCTTCGTGCAGGTGAGCTGGGAGCCTGCTTCCTGGGCTCAAAGGTCTGCGGGGAGAAGGGAGGTGTTGCTCCAGACAAATAGGACCTGGGGACAGTTTAGGGAGAAAACAGCTGGTAAGATCCTCCATGCTTTGGCCCTGAAAAGATAAAGAAGTTCAAAAAGAGGCTTCTTTTGTGTCCCAAAGCCTGCAGGACAGGGCCATGGCATAGCAAAGAGTGTAAGGCTCACTATCTGTTGGTAAGATGTTAGTAGAGAAAACTGGGGACCAAGAAAACAAACTTAAGAAGAACGACCCCAAGAACGTACAGTCTCCATTTCCCACCAGATCCCATTGCTGAACTTCAAGTTGGCTAAACTGCTTTTCAACACAGGAGGGGGCCATGTTACTTGCAAGTAGTGGAACTGGGGATGTGGCTGGATAATGGGAGATAATGCACACTACTTGCCCAGATATAAGAAGGACATGTCTATCGATCAGGGCTGCCTGAGAATGAATTCCTTACTCTAGGTCCCAGAGGCAGAGGCCAGGAAGCTACCCGCTGACATTACCTCCTAGGGCCAGAGGGAGGGCTGGATGAGACACTCCCTAGTGAGGCTCAGGACAGTTGTAGTCTGTGGTTGAGTGCAGAGACGGTGGTGGTTGGTGTCAGCTCTGCCCTCCACTAGTGGGGGGATTTGGGCAGGCTACTTAACCTCTCTGAGCCTTGGTTTCTTCTTCCTCACTATGTTAGTGCAAGTACTTGATGAGATACGGGAAGTAAAGGCTGGCCTGGTGCTGTGCCTGGCCGGAGGTAAACACTATCAGGTAACTGCTGCTGCTATTAGCTGACTAATAGTGGTGCTCTTCCTTTGGCCTATGGGGTCTCCCATCAGTCACATGGCCTGATAGCTTCCAATTATGAGAAGTGTTGGGGATATTGAAGGCCCTCTCTTGGGTAGCTGAAGACTCATGGTCTCCTGTTGGTACTCCAGGGTGGGGGGACTATTGAGGTGGTGACAGAGGAAAAAAAAAAAAAAAAAGGATGGGGTGAGGCTGCTTTCCAGTGTGCTGAGGTCTGAGAGCCCCTCTAAATGACAGGACCCTGCTGGGTACTGGATTGGTCAGTCCTGCTTGGATGGTGGCCTGGGAGATTCCCCCCACCCCCGCCCCCAGGGAACGGAGCTCTGAGTTATCCAGCATCTCCAGCACCAGGCCCCATCTTCTACTTACCTCTCTGCCTCACAATTGTTTTCCATTCAGAACAGACAAATGTATTTCATGTGTGAAACTGTACTTGTTAGACTCAGCTGTGTGTCCTCAGTGTTTTGTAATTCCTAAACACTTTGGCACTTTGGGACTAGTTTCCCTTGTTCAACTTCTAGCTGCCCCTCAGATGTACAGCTCACTTAATGTTTATATTTATTTGTTTGCAGCTTTCTCTCTTAAAGCTTTTTCAGCTAGCATGGAGAGTAAGGTGATGAAGTGTCTCTTTTAAGACTAGAATTCCACTGTGCAACTTACCAGAATCTAATAGAAGACCCACCTCATGGCTCCCAAAAGAAATAATTTTGTAAAAGCAGCATAGTTTTTTAAAATGTCCTTAAGCCAGGCAGTACTTACCCACACATGTGTGTATGTGTGTGTGTGTGTGTGTGTGTGTGTCTGCATACTCTTTCTCAATACTAATAATTTTTCATAAAAATCAATTAGGAAAGGAATCTGCCAGATAAATAGAATAGGTAAAATCTTGGCTTGAGGCTCTGGAAAAATTAATTTACAAATGATAGGGACAGAGAAACCAGGGATAAGTGTTTTGGAATGAATGGATCTGGGTTTTAAGTAGAAGAGCCGAATCCTGGGGAATGCAGGAGGGAAAAGAGAAAAAGGAAGTGCGCGAGGCCATGTGTTTCTCTTTAAATGGACAGAAGAAAATCTGTCATGTCATAAGTTTCTCAAACACATAAAGAAGCCCAGAGCTATCTGTGCTTCTATGAACGTTTTGCCAGAAGACTGCTCTAGAGACAAATGTTTAGGCTGATGGGGCCGCCGCAACCAAGTCCTATGATTCACGGGGTCACTGATGAAGCAAGAGCCCTGGGGCTCCCGGAGTACCAGGTTCCTCCCCTGAAATCAGCGGGAAGCCTCTAGCTGCTGCTAGATGATAAGTGACGTAATGACTAAAGTCAGATGATATTTAAATTGCCAGAAGAGTTGGTGGGGACATCCATTAGCCTTTCCCCCTTTTGCTTTTAATGTCTTTGGAATTGAGGTGCTGTGCTTTTGTGATTTAGGGTTCCTTTAAGTTCACTTCAGTTGATTCTTCTTCTTCTTTTTTTTCCAAGGGAAGAGGATGACAGGCTAGCAAATTTATTAGGTGTGACAGGAGTGTGTCTCATCAAGTTACTGTGGTGCTGGCCAGTCTCCATAAAAGATGCCAGAAGCCATCATCTTTGTGGTCTCTCATCTGAAGCAACTTCCAGGGAGACAGGCTGGGGTCTGGCCTGACGGGGTGTGCGTGCTGATGAGCTGCTACCCAGACCCAAGTGAGGCCAAGCCTTCCGCAGTCAGTCTCTACCACTTTGATTGTTTAGTCAGCGTGTGTTAGGCATCCACTCTATGTCAGGCCCAGTGTTAAGGGCAAGTGTCTTAGTGGTCCCTATTCTCATGGCATTGATAATCTGGTCCCAGGGAGTTCCTTAAACCAGGGATTGTTAGACAAGAGAGCTCAGTAGTAGCAAATAGGTCGGGCCTGGTGCTGGAGCCTGAGACCCCTCAACTGAGATATAAAGTTTGAGGAGTCAGGATGCAAATGGGAATGAAACCTCCAGGGAGCAACCTGAGGGGCAGTGGAGGTAGAAGCGCTAGGCAGGGCCTCTGTTTTAACCCCTAACATCATGTCGAGGATTGGGCTTGATCCCTAGACCTATGGAGATGCAATATGAAGGCAGAGGAGGCACCATCCCAGACAGGCACATTAGAGAGCTTAGTCCTGCTCCATCGCAAAGGATGGATTCAAGGATGGGCACAGAAAGGGACAGAGACAGTGGTGATGGTAGGTTGGTCGGAGTTAGCAAATAAAAATGTAGGACATCCCATTAACTCTGAATTTCAAATAAACCACTGGTTAATTTTTAGTATCAGTCTATTTCATACAATGTTGAGAACATACTTATGAAAGTCATTGTTGTTATCTGAAATTCAAATTTGATGGGATAGCCTGTATTTTTTCTGGGAATTCTAGGTATGAGGCAAGTGCTGCCTGTGCAGATCTGGTCGGGGCCTGGTTAGAACAATGACACAGGGAACTGAGAGAAGCAATGGATCTAGACCATTTGGAAGTGGTGTTCACAGGGTCTGCAAGCTGCACTGATTGGCTAGGAGCAGAATGGTCATTGGGAAAGGCGTGCTGATTCTGGAAACTGGTAGCTATAAAGCACTGTGATTCCCAGACTATAGTGACAAGTACCAAATCCAGGTGACTCTAGAGCCTACCTGTGTCCTCTCTGCAGCCACAGCAGTGGCAGAACTCTAACCCCAAGAGAAGGCCATGGCCCAGGGAAGGTAGGCAGGCAGGCAGTGACAAGGCTGGAGCAGGGAGTGACAATGCCATTGTTTGTGGGGTTTTAGCAAGTTGCTGACCTCCTAGGCCTCAGTCTTTCCTAACAGCAGGTGACTTCAGCACGTGGTGCTTCTTGTGGGACTTCCCAAAGTGGAAACCAATGAGATCAAGGGCTGAGACAAGCTCCCCATCCCTGAGGGCTCCTCCCTGCTGGAGGGATTGCACCACTGCCCATCAGCAGAACCCTAAAGTAGAACCAGAGCTGGAGCATAGGCCACATCCCATGTTCCTCTGCTGTTGGGTAGACCACTCCCCAACACATCTTGGCATGGAAACCAACTACCAGGCCCTGGGCAACTTCTTTGTTGTTTGGCTGATCCCCATCCCAGTTATATGTGGTTAACAGGCCTCCCTTCTTGGCTGTCCTCTGGAGAAACGAGGTCTGTGTCCAAGACTGATACTCATGAGGACTCAATAGGCTACTTGGAATTAAAAAAAAAAAAACAAACAAAAAACAAAAAAACAGGCTACTTGTTCACCAAAGACTTGCCTGCCTGCCTGCCAAGACACCCACAATTCAGCAGGGAGTGGCAGAGAAAAATGAAGCTGCACCAAAGTGACAAAGCAGCATGGGGAGGGTAGGCCTAACTTGGGGGCCATGGGGTTCAGATCAGCCTGCCGTGGATGATGGGGTGAGACCTTGGTTTTGAATGATGAGGAGAAGTTGGCCAGTAGATAAATAGCAAGAAGTCACAGGCTTGAACTGGACCAAACAATGAAGAAACTCCAGTGAGGCCCTAGTGGACAAAGCAAGGAGAGCCAGATCAGACTAGGTCCTTCTGAGAGGATGGGGAGGTAAGTGGGTTTGCCCACCCCTTCACGCAGGGGCTTCCTAGGAGAGACAGGGACCCAAAAATTTTAAAAGCATAGTGATCTCCTTCCTTTTTCTCCTTCAGCCTTGAGACTTGGCCCCGATTTTCCTGCCTGTCTTGTCTCACATCAAACACTCTTCTCCATCTGTGCCCGTGTATCCTCTCCCAAAAATAGGCCATTGTTGGGCCAGGTTAAATAAACGTGTTCCTCTTAATCTTGCCCACGTCAGTTGTGCCTTGGAGACCGGGAAAGTAATTGCTTTGGCCCTGGCCTGGGACTGGAGTTCACGCACTTGGTAAAGTGCTGTGGGAAGCAGCCTCAGAAGACAGCTGTGGGGGCACAGAGCTTCCCGGCAAACCCGAGTCAGAGAAGGTGGCAGGGCAGAGGACTCAGGCCTGATGTGGGAGCGCTGGGGTAGAGCTGGTGGAAACAGCACGATGTGTAAGGAGTTAATCATCTCCTTAAAATAATGAAGAAAAGGTTCACCGCCTGGGGATGCGCTCTCCCCCGTGGGAGAGAAGATTGCCTTCAGAGTCTGACAGCCAGCCAGTGGTCCTTTTAAAACACTACTGGGTTGTGAGTTGAAGCCTGTTGGATGCATTTGGGCTATAAATTAGTCTACCTCCTGCTGCTACCCTGAGGGACCTCACCTGCCTCTATCTCGGCCACCTGAGGTGGGAGCTCCCCAGCCCTGCCACCCACTCAGCAAAGGGACTCAGAGTGGGACTCAGAGTATCACCGTGCAGAGGCAGACTGCACATGGTGGCGGTGACACTGGGGTTCTGAGTTTCTCCTCCCTCAGAGGTGGCAGCCAGGTAATTAACCTTAACCACCACTGAGGTGGGAGTGACCTCCAGTTCTTCTCTTTGTGCCTTTAAATCAGCTTGCTTCTTGGGACAGGCACGGAGCTCTGATGTGTGGCCTTCAGGCCACCAGCTAGGCAGGTATCCTGGCGGTCAGTCTAGACCAGCAGTCCTCAGGCTGCCCCTCTCATGTTTCTCCCAGAGGCCCAGCTCTACCCGAGAAAGTCTGATTGACTGGCTTGTGGGCAAGGCTCAGGCCAAAGTATTCATTAAAGCCCAGCTAGGACTTGGAAGCACTGGCTGGGCCCAGTCCCTACCTGCTCCAGATGAGGAGACCCATACTGGTGCTGGGGAAACATCGGGCTAGCGTGCCTGAGATTTGGGTTCCACTGGAGTTTTTTATATCCATTCTCCAAATGTTTGAATGCTAGGTGTTCTAGACATGCTGTTTATAACAGTGAGGGGGAAACCGACCCTTGGCCCCGCCCTCCCAGAGCTTGCACAGAGCTTGCAGCTGAGTGGAAAAGGCGATGCAGGCAGCCACCAACACAGATTTCTGCCCCCAAAGAGTGGAACCTGGTGCTGGAGTGGGGGTAGCCTAAAGGAAGGGGTTCTGGCCTGGTAAAAGAGATGGGTGCTCTGGTGGAAGGGGGAAGGGTAGGAGAACTTTCCAGGGACTGAAACAGGATGTGCACAGGCCAGGGTCCAGGAACTGAAAGGACAGCATGAGGGCAGAGCAGAGAACGCAGTGCATGCCATGAGCCAAGGCAGAGAGGTGCCTGTGGTTACGCTGCGCAGGGCTGAGGGATGTGCAGTGATGAGGCACTCAGAGTGAACTGGAGAGGGTGGTGGGCTGTGTTTCCCACAGGGCTACTCAGGCACCACACAGACAGCACCAGGCAGGTAGCTTTGCCTCTTTGTCATGTAAGACAGAGGCTAGAGGGCTGGCCAGGTAAGGCTGTTCTCCAAAGTAGGGGGACCTTGGCCCAGGATGGCCCCAGAAAAGTAGTAGGAGATAGGACTGGAGCACAGGCCAGGGCTCACCCCTGTCCTGTTAGAAGGAAGATGGGAGATGGTTGGGCTTAGGATGACTGCAGAGTTAAAATGAAAATGTGGTCAACATCCAGCTGTGACACCCCTGGGCTCCAGGAGCGTCACTTTTGCCTGGGCTTCAGTTTCCTCTTTTGTACCATGGGGAACTTCTGCAGGTTAACTGGGAGTAGCCTTTATTAACATCCAGGCCAACTGCTCGGAGTCCCAAAGCCAATCCTTGGCAGAGCTCAGGATAAACCTTGGTTGGTCTCTGCCCAGTTGCCAGCTTCCAGTAGCATCAATCCCTTTGACTTGGCTATTTTGCCTGCCATGGCCTTTGGGAAAAGTCCCAAGTTCCAGCCCAGCAGGGGTCCCGGGGGCGGGCCCATTTCAGCTTCCAGTTGCTTGGCTTCCTCCTGCATCTCTTGGGTGTGCTCATGTCTGCAGGTGACACACGCTGAGCCCCAGAAGTCCTGTTCCAAGGTGACTGACAGCTGCCAACACCTCTGCCAGTGCCGGCCCCCGCCCCTGCTGCCACCCCCGCCCCCACCCCCGCCACCTCCCAGACTCCTCTCTGCCCCAGGTAGGTAAAACCATGCTTGCTTTTTTGGAGGGAGGGTGACTCTGGTTTCCTGGGCCCAGGAAGATCCAGTGAGCGAGGCCGAGGACAGCCCTGCCTCCTTAGTAATTTTCCACTGGCCAAGCGGGAGGGAAGCCAAGGCCCAACTTTTCTCTGCAGTCTGCAAAATGCCTTTCCCACAGCACGCTCCTGCGAGATGGAGGAGGATGTTTCTCCATCGGTTAATCGGATAAAAGTCAATCTTCGTTTGATGAGTGACCCGGCCTGGATTGTTCCGAAGGCCAGCCTTTAAAAGGGGCAGCCACTGGGTACTGTCTTAAACACCCCACCCACACATATGGTTTTATTTTTCAATTTTAATTCATGCTTAAGGAAGCAGTTTGTACAGAACCAAAGGCCAGACTCCAGGGGCCAAGTTTTGTGCATGCCTCTCAGCCACTTGCACCCAGTCCTGCTCAAGCCTCCTTTGACTCGTGTCTTCTCCGGATGATTGCATCTCTGAACAATTTGATTGCCTCGTCATTCAAACAAAGGAGCATTTCTTTAGCTACAAATGGCCTCAGCCCTGACCTCTGCCCGGTGAAGTCTTCGGCTTACAATTGCTGGTTGATAAGGTCTCTGAAAGCAGATTCTGTATTTTAGATGGATCACGTACATCTTGGCTGGTAGGACGCCTGCGATCATGTCCCGGATCCACTTCACTAACCACATCTTTATGGAATTATTTTGGGTGTATTTTAAGTAACCTTGGCAAGGCTTATTCTAAGCCCGTGTCCAGTTTCTTTTCTTTTTTTCAACCTTTTCCACCTCTCTCTCTCTCTTTCTCTCT
>NDGN011478538.1:23569-42133 GCA_002564285.1 Tympanoctomys barrerae
CCCCTCTCTCTTTCTTTTGGTACCAGGGATTATACCAAGGTTCTGCACACTGAGCAGTTCTGAGTTTTTGTTTGTTTTGTTTTGATAGAGGATCTCAGCACATTGCTAACTGGCCCAGGCTTGGCTCAGCCTTGCCATCCTTCTGCCTCAGCCCCCACGAATGCTGGGCTTACAGGACTGTGTTTCCAGCCTCTTGATATCCATTCAGCAACGCAGTGTTCAGAGACACCTTCGCAGCTTGTGTGAATTTCCCCATGTTACCCATCAGGCCTCTAGCGGTCTCCATCCTTACCTGGCACCCTGAGAACCTGTACTTCTCAAAGTGTGGTTCTCAAATGCCCTGCTCCGGCATCACATGAAGCACAGATTTTCAGCAGCAGCTTCCCTGGCCCACTTCCATGGGGTGGAGCTGAGAGTGATGCTATCAAGCTCCAAGATGATTCAAATGCAGGATCAGGTTGAGAACTTAGGTGCACCAGGCCCTTGCTCTGGGTGTCCACCAGATCCTTCTACCCCAGGATGCTCTCTGCTGATGGAATTCCCAGGCCCACATCTTGGAGCCAGCTCAGGCACCTGCTCCTGGGAATCCCTGCCTTCCTTCTTTAGAACTGCTTCTCCTCGGGGCTCCAGGTGCTTGTACCTGATGGATCCCCATTGTCTCACCAGTTCCCTTCCCTTCCTCTTGTGCTGACTGAGCCCCTGGATCAGACACAGGTGAAGAGCCCTTTCCATCTTTCTGGGATCTCTCAGCCTCCTAGGGAAGCACTTCTTGTCAGCAACATACAGAGGGTGGGCTGAGAGAACACAGAAATTGTTTGCAGGGACACTGGAAATATCCAAGGAGTCAGGCAAGAGAATGGTCCCAGTAAGTAGTAACGTCTTGAACTTTAAGCATAAATGAGATTATTACAGGTTGATGAGGAGACTGGGGGGAAAGGCCATCCAGGCTGAGGGACAACATGTTCAAAGGCTTGACTCTGTGAGACCCATCTTGAGGGTCACAAGTCCTTCAGTTCGTTTGTCTTTATTTTCTGTTGCTATTAAACAATACCTGAGACTGGATTCTTTATGAAGAAAAAGGTTTATTTTGGCTCACCTTTCAGGAAGCTGGAAAGTACATGATTAATCAACAGTAGTAGGCAGGGGCCTCCTGCTGTGTTGTGACATGGTGAGAAAAAAGAGGAGCAGGTCAGGCAGGCATGTTCAGAAGAGAGCGCTAGGGTGATCAGAATGACCCGCCTTCATGCTAAGTGATCCATTCCTTAGAGAACTAATCCAGTCTCATGAGGAAGGCACCAATCGCTCTGCAAGGTCCTCCTGCCCAACACCACTGCCAGTGGTGACCAAGTGTCACACGTGCTCCGGTGAGACCAAATACAGCTATACCCTGACCATGGGGCAGGTCACTGGGGCTCCAGGGAGGTGGCCGAGTCAGCTAGGCAGCATCCTGTGGATTGCTGTTTAGCAACACCCCACATCCAAGCGCCACCTCTTATTTCCCATATTTGTTTTTCTTACACAGACTCATATTTTATGTATATAAATTAATTTTCAAAGGAAGCTTTAATAAAACTACCGAGAGGAACAACTAACATCATGTGTTCTAATCAAAGTTCAGCACAAAATTAAATGCAAAGAGAATGAGCCGGTATTATAAACTTCTAGCCCTCTGTGGAGGATTCTGAGCTCAACAATTTCTCTATTTATTAAAAATGAAGAGAAATGAGTGGCAGGGAAGTGTCAAAGCCACAGTAATGTGGGACTGAAACTTTAAAGCAATCAAAAAGTTTGGGAGAGAAACAAAAAGAACATTTTTTGTTGTTGTTGTTATAAATTTTGTTAGTCAACTTTCTGTCAGTGTAACAAAACACCTGAGATAATCAACTAATAAGAGAAAAGGTTTATTTTGATTCACACTTCCTTGGACATTTGGTCCTGTTGCTTTGGACATGTGGCGGCCTGGAACCTGTGGTGGCAGTGCATGACAGAGAAAGCTGTTTACTGCATGGTACCCAGGAAGTAAAGAGAGAGACCTGAAGTGACAGGGGTCCCAATATCCCCTTCACAGAAACACTTCCAGTGTCCTAATTAGATCCTACCTCCTAAAGGTTCTGCAGACTGGGGACAAGTCTTTGACCCAAGGCTCTTTGAGGGACATGAAAATTCAAACCACAGGAAACTTCAACGTGAGTCAGTGGAGTCCCCTGCCACATTTAGCATCAGCTCAGTTATCTGCGGGGACCTGGGCCCTTCCTTTTGGAAACTGCTGTGGGCATGGATGAGCCTGCAGAGACGGTGAGCAAGGCAGAAACACGGAAACATCTCACATCATCTGCTTGGGAGTGATCAACATTCGACAGTGTGGACGGCCAGACAGCAGTGGAGTCTTGAGAAAATTCCGGCCCCAGAGCACCCACGTGGCCTGGAGCCAGGCTGGGGGTATAGAGAATGCGAGGCCAGGGTGCTCCCCATGGGGAGAAGGGATAAAGGTTGATCTTGGGGCCTGAGGGTGCTCCGGGATGAGTAGTGGGCTGCTGTGGTTTGATGCTGTGGCAGGACTTTTTAAAATTAAAAACAGAAAATTGTGTCTTGGAGGAGCTTAGGCAATACAAAAGTTAGGGAATTGATGTTAGTTTTTTGGCTCATGTATCAGGATATTTCAGCAGATCTGCTGGATCCATAGTCTCAAAGGATGGTGATTTGGCATTTCTCCCGCTCCACGATTCTCTCTTTCTGTCTCATTTCTCCTGGGTTGCCTTTTCTCTCAGCCTCACCTGTGGCTCTAGGCTTCCAAATTCCAACAAGCTGACTGCCAGAGAGATTTTCTCTCCCAATAAAAGATCCCTCAGGCTGACTTTCAGTAGGCAGCTCATGTCACATGTCCATCCTTGGACCAATCACAGAAGCCTTTGGGATAGAAGGTGCTGATTGGTCAGGCATCAGCCATGTGACCACTCCTGATCAGAGGTGATGCGTGGTTGGTGGTTTCCCAAAGGAAACTCGCAGAGAGGGACTTGACCCAAGGACGAGGTCATGGTACTGGGAAAGGAGGAAAGGGGCTGCATACCCGCCCCATCGGCCTGGTAGCCCCAGGACACGTGGTGTGGATGAGAGCTGGGACAGAGAATGTATTTTGTACCTTCTCTCGGCTCTCCATAAACCCTTCCCAGATTTCTGCATGTAAATGGCTGCTGTACTGCCTAGAAGGCATTAGCTTTTCCAAAAGCCTCTGTTGTTGTTCAACAGGTGTGTGTTGAGCTTCGGGTGCAGGACAGATGACAAGGGGAGCCCACAAGCCAGCTGTGAACACAAGAGCGACAGTTCCTGCCCATGGGAGCTCACAGGTTCTGGGTTGCTCTTTGCAGGAGCGCATAGGAGTGTCCCTCCTGGTGTCTGTGTCAGGCCCGTGCAGGCCCTCACATTGCTCATGCATTTGATGTGCCCTTTATCCTGCCAGCATGGAGCCATCCTTGGGAACCTCTGGGTGTCCTCTGCTTGGCCAGGCAGGCCTCCCTCATCATCCCCCAGCACCTGCAGCTGCTGTACTGCTCTGGCGACCAGTGTGTCCCTGTGTGCCCAGGACTCTCCTGGCTTTAGCCCTCAAAGTCCTGCATCCTGGGAAACACCTCAGTGCTGGGCAAACTGGGACAGTTGGTCATGCTACAGCCCACCTCCTTCTGGCAAAGACAGGTAGTTTTTCAAGTTGTCTTTGTTATGTTCATTCTGGGGAAGTTTATTTTGTTTTACTAGGAGGCTTGCAGGGCACAGCACCTGGGAACTGCACCTAGGATTGATTGCACGGGGCCTGGAGTAGGGTGGGGGCACTGTGCTGTGCCTCCCTGGTTCCAGCAGCCCTCCCCTCAGCCTCATCTGTAAATGGCAGGAAGCACAGCCAGGGCTGGATGACAGGGAAGATTCCTTCATAGCCTGTCCCTTGCTGTCCTTCTTTCTTCAGGCCTTGCCCTCGTGGTTGGCCATGGCGGCCCTTGCCGTTTGTACCCTCTTGCAAGCTGTGTCCCATCTGGAAGCACAGGACAGGAGGCCTCAAAACTGATTTCTCCTATGAGACTTGTTTAAATTGGTCGCTTGGCCTCAGCCCCAGAATTCCTCACGCAGTAAGTGGGATCAGGGTCCAAGAATCTGCATTTCTCATACATCCTCAGGCAGGCATGGGAGGACACTTTGGGAACCAGTGCCCTAGAGAGCTATGGTCACAGCAAGAGGCTTTGGAGGCAGACCCAGGCCTTTGGGTCCCGGCTATGTGAGCCTGGGTATGACACCCCCCTCAGAGCCTTCGTTTTTCCATCTGATTCCTACTTGGGGAGGGATTGCTGTGAAGATTAGAAATTCCACAAGCCACACTGAACAGAGCTGTGCTCAAAGATAGGGTCACAGCACAGTGACAGAGCCTGCTTTCCCTGCCTGGTAGACCTGGGTACCAACTTTGTTCCTTAGCTATGAGATTTGGGCAAAGGGCTCTCCACGACTTGGAGCCTTGATTTCTGAATCTGTCAAATGGCGCTACTTACCATACCCGCTGCATACAGGAAATCAGGCAGATTCCCTATAAAGCCAATGACATGCGGAGCCTGGAACACAATAAGCACTCCATAAGTGGCAGCTAATAAGTAATGCAGGTGACAATAGCAGTAGCGGTCACTGATCATGAACCCCATCAGATGGGAAGTTCTAAGAGCAAGTGGAGTGTTGCAGGGCAACACTCATAAAAACCTCAGGTCTTCAGCTGGAAATGAAAAGTTTCCTGAGATTCCCACTGTGCCCTTCCAGTGCAGCACTTGCCTGGATCTTTAGAGTCCAGGGAACCTGTGAGTGAAGATATTCCTAGACAAGTGGGTGGAAGAAAACCTGGGCAAAGCCAGAAGCCCAGGGCAGCACCCGGGCTCAGTGCCTGGGCCTGCTTTGTAAATGTCAGCAATGGCCCTTTTGCCCCGCCTGTGACTCTAGAGCCATAGGCTGGGAAAGGGGGTTGTGTCAGCCTTCGAGGAGCAGCTCCTACAGCTTCCAAGGAGGACGGGGCCTGAAATAGCGGTGGCAGCGGGCATGGGCCTGCATGGCCACGGCGCCTGTCTTCAAGTTCAAAGCGCTGACATAGGTTTTATTTTTGCATTTATTTTATTCTTAGAAGGTAAGAAGACAGGTTAAGTGGCTCTCCAAAGGCCACACAGCAGTGGCAAAGCCAGGAATGGGGTCATCTGGTCCCTTACTATGTGCCGAGGATCAAGCTTTAACAGAGAGGGCTGCTGCAGTCTGGAGGGCGGCCTTTGAATCACCCAGAACACCAGAATGACAAACAAGCAAAATGCACCGCTTATCACCTGCGCGTGGGTGAAGCGGGCCTGCCTCTTCCTATTCAATCTTGCGCACTCCTGGGCAACAGGTGGTGTTCTCTCCATTTCTGTGAGGATCCCAGAGGTTTAGAGAGGCCAAGTTACTTGCCTGAAGCTGCACAGCTGGTGAGGAAGTAATTCATGTCCAAAGAATGACTTCCCGCTGTTCTCCCTGTCTGACACACCTCCGTCACTGGTGTCAGCTTTGGGGACCTCCTTTCTGTGGGTGAGTCTTGCCCCTTCCTATCTCAGGGCCTAAGGATATTCCAGTCTGTCTGTCTGCCGGGAGTGAACTGCTGATCTCAGCTCCAGTATTTTCCTTCTTTGGAATTTTTCCTGACTTCCTTAGAAGACACTGGTCCCTGTTCTGATTATCTACAACTTCAAAAAAAAAAAAAAAAAATCATCCCAGAACTTATAACACCCCCCTTTCTGTAAGGCTGTCTGGCCTCCACCAGACACGTCTTTCATGCACCTGTACTTCATGGCCAGAAGGCGAAGGCTTTGTCTCTGTCATGCCCAGCGGTTGCTGTAGTGTCCCCTGGATAGCCTGTGTGCTGTGCCACCGTGCAGGCTGGGCTTCCTCACAGCATGGCACCAGCTTCCAAGCGTGAGAGGCCTGTGGAGGCTCTGTCCCCTTTGGTGGTGTGGCTAAGAAAGTTACACAGCGTCCCTCAGACTGCATTCTGTTCCTTAGCATCAAGGGACCAGGGGTAGTTTGTAACCAAGGAGAGGGGAGTCAAAGCCCCCTTTGATTAAAGGACATCAGGGAATTTTCTTACATCTTGAAACCACACTGCTGTCCATCAGTGTGAGCGTGCACACACACACACACACACACACGTGGGTGGGTGTGCGCGTGCTCACATGCTGTGAACCTGTCATTTCCCTTTACAGCAGTTTCCCAGCTTTTAATTATGTAATTAATGACTTGACTGGTGCCAGGACCCTTGGCTAACTATGCATGACCACCGAGTGTCTGCCAGGTCCCTAGTGACGTCCCTGGCCCCTGATCACATGCTGGGCATATTGTGGTCTTCAGTAAATACGAATCCATTTCTCTCACAGCTGCTCTGGGGCTTCTCTATGCCAAGCGCCGTGTTCAGTTCTCTGGCTCTGGCTCTTTCCAGCTCCATGCTGTGCTCTGGCCTCTGAGATTCTGCTCTGTTTCCAGAGGTAGTTGGGGGTGGGGGGGATGGCCACTCCCTGTCAGTAGCATCTTTTGTCAGTACAGCCCTTGCTTGAGCTGTCGTGTCCCAGGTGGCCTCCGCGTCCCGTGTACACATGGGCTGGCTCTGTGGCCTTCTGCTGTGCACTAAGTACCCCAGACCTGGGGGTCTGAGCGTTCTAAAGCCTAATAGATGCTGGGTTTTGATTTGAAGTGATTTTATTTTTTAAGTACTGATTTCCTTTTTCTAGTCAATACACGGAATTGTTTGCCCTCCATTTATTTCTTACTTAGTTGTCTCCTGCAAATAAGATCACAAGTTTTTTGTAAAAGATTACAAGTTTACACGTAATTTAGTTTACACGATCAACCCTTGCTTCTTGATTTATTGAACACATGCAGATTCAGGAGCCATTGGGGGTGCACGGGGTAGGGCCCCGTTGGGAGGTGGACCTGTGCTCCGCGTGCACAAGGGCTCGGCAGGAGCTGTGCCAGCGCCCCCGGCACCCTCACCCGAGAGGGAAATTCAAAGCTGCCTCTGCCGACCCTCAGCTAGACCCCTAGGCATGCAGCAGGAAGGGCGTGATGACTCCTAAAAATGAATGGGCCAGGTAAGAGGACTGTGGGAGAAAGACAGCAACACATGTCCCAGCCGGAGGGTGCAGCGGGCCACCCAGGTGCCTCCCGCCGGCCAGCTCAAGCTTTCTATTAAGATAAAATTCCCTACTTTGTAGCACCATTTTGTAAAATAGTTGTCACCATTTGGGCCATTCTAAGTGAACACATAACTCAGGGGCTTTAATGTAGTCGCAACTAGGCATGATTGTGTAGCCACCACAGCTAGTTCCAGCATCAGCCCCAGAAGGGACCCTGTCCTTCCCAACACAACCTTAGCAACTGCCAGTCTACTTCCTGTCTGGATTTGCCTGCTCTAGACACTGCACACTGCTCCGTATTCTTGCGCTGCTGAGAACGGCACCAGGAGCCTCGGCTTCCCTACCTCCCTGCTGGGCAATGCTGCTTTTTTTTTTGTATTTTGAGGCAGAATGGAGAGGGTTGGAGAGCAGCTCCGTGCTGAACAGGCAGCTTGGAGGACAGCCTCCTTAATGGCAGGGATCCTATAAGGGTGGGCAGGAATGACCCCTGGCCAAAGATGCCCCTCGTGTCCTACACTGCAAGCCAGTTCTGCCACCTGCCCTGTATCCCTGGTCTTGGGAGCATCACTATTCTGCCATGCCCCATGCTGGCACAGGTACAGAGGGACACGCACCTTGGTTCAAGTTTGCTCAAGGGTCAGCCAAGCTTTGCTGCTGACTGGGCTCCACCCTGGTTTTTAGGCCCCAGATCTGGACTTACAGGGTATTTTCTCTATTACTGTTTCTTTCTGGGTCCACTTATCTAGAGCGGCAAGGGTCTGCAGTTGAAACTGCTCCAGTTAGGATCCTGTAACCCTGGGCAGGTCACTCACGTTGGTTGACCTCTACTTCTTCATCTGTGAAATGGGAATAAACTCACCTTTATAGAGTTGCTGTGACCATCACTGAGCTTGAGGTGACCCCAGGCTCCATATGCCTGAGTTCTCATATGTCACCAGATGCAGTCTTGATCGCCGATCACTGCTACCTTCTTGGTGCCTACTCCCTCCAGCATCCTTCCCTTACTGTGGCACCTAGACCGTGCTCTCTAACTAGAGGGTCTTGTCTTGTCACCTACAGCAGCACCTGGCCACAGCAGCAGGAGTATGGTCGCGGCTCCTAGATGCTTGGCCGGGCACTGGGCTCCAGGAGGTGACACCTGTCATTTGTTCATTCATTGAACATACCTGCTGTGGTGCAGGCACTGGACAGAGGTGAAAATAGGACCCATTAAGCAGCCTGTGCCTTATGCTTCCTTCTTCATTTCTTCTTGGGCCCCAGAACATGACCAGACACCTGCACCAACGGCAGGAGGCTCCGTCTTTGCATCTCTTTGTCAATGGAAAAAAGTAAATTAGGCACTCCGAGTGGGCTCTCTGCTGCATGTAGGGATATAGGTGGACTCATTTGCCTCTGGGCTTGAAGGCAATTTGTTTACTGAATGTCATCTAGGCTGTAGGGATGACAAGCTTTGACCCTTGCTGGGTGTGCAGCTATGTCCCAAGTTGAAATCACAGGTGCATCTGCAGTGGGTGGCTATCAACTCATTCGATGAGCATCTTTTAGAAAACTGCTCCTTAAGAATCTGTAGCTACTGCGGCTGTGCAGGTGGCCGGGTTTGCTCTTGGTGTGCTGTCAGGAAGCATGGAGAGAAATATATGGCCCTGGTGCAGAAGACTTCTGGCTTCTCACCAGCTTCCTTGTGGCTTCTGTTTTGTCATTACTCTCACTACCTTCATGTGTTAATCAGCTTTCTGCTTCTGTAACAAAATACCAGAGATCATTAGCTTTTAAGGGGGAAAGGTTTCAGTGGCTTCCACCCATTGTAACTTGTCCCTGTTGGCTTTGAGCCTGTGGAGCACATGCAAGGGAAAGCTGCTCGCTTGGTGATAGCCAGGAAGCAAAAAGAGAAAGAAGAGAGGACCAAGTCCCTGTGTGGGCTTCTGCATTGCCAGTGGCTCACCGGCTTCCCCGGGTTTCCACAGTCCCTGAGCGCCACCGGCTCATGAGGAAGCCTTGAACTAGAGCGGGGGTTCTTGGGGACATTCAAGGTCCACATGAGTTAGCACCTCATTTTTTGTTACAGATTAAAGGAAATTAGGAAGGTGTCCCATTAGACAAGGCTGTTCCAGGGTGCGGACCTTACTTCCTCATTCTCACGGTTGTTGGGAGTGTGTGTGTGCCAGTGCTTGGGAGAGAGCAGTGACCTGTCAGTGTCAGGCCTTCTTCTTTTTTATTAGTGTATGTTTGCAGTGTATCCTAGTTACATTCGTTATGGGGAGTTGGTATACGTATATCGCACATTTTGATCCTGTTTGATCCCTTTACTCTCATCTGTCCCCTGCCCTGTGCCCCTCCCATTCCCCAATTACTAATGACTCTGCCTTTTTAATAATCTTAGAGATTTATTATCCTAGGCTGCCCCAGGACAGAGCAACCAGTCTGACCCAATAAGTTTCTGAACCAATCTCTGAGGATAGGGAGTGTTTGTGCATCTTTATTCCCTGAGACAACATGGGGCTTGCCATGTAGAAAGCGCATGCCAAGCGTGTGCGGAGCAAATGCCCTGCATGGGCGATGGAGAACAGAGGTGAACTCTGGGAAAGAAGCCTGAGAAGGATCAAGCGTTTTGGAAGAGCCTCCTCTTGGGAGCGCTTGGCACCACTTCTTGGTTTGGGCCCCCCAGAACCAGATGCTGAGGTGGTGGTTCCAGTGCACGTAATCACTTGGGAAGAGATTCCAGAAGCATCTGTTGGGGGAAGAAAAGGAAAGGAGAATAGCCAGTCAAAGATGCAACACAAAGCCACCTACCACAATGGGCACCTGGAGCCCAGTACCCGGGGGAGCTTAGAAAATGGTTCAGAGCCTTCATCCTGGAGCCCCCCATGGGAGGGGGTGAAAAGCAGGGAGTGTCACTTCCCAGTGCAGAGAAGTAGCGTGGCCTGGAAGGACACCAGCCGCACTTGCTACAGGCTGTCCTGTCCTTCTGCCTGACCACCAAGGGTATGCTCCCTCCCAGTCATACTCAAAGGGCCTTGCACCTTAGGGGGCGCCAGCCAAGAGCCTACCCCTCCCTGTCCAGCTAGGAACTTGCGTCAGCGTTGATGGGCTGTGGATGAGTGGAACTCTGCCTGCGCCGCTTTGCTTAGGGGCTGTCTGCCCAGAGACTGGGATGCCTAATTTGTAGATTTAAAGAGTGGTACATCACTCACCAACATGTATTCATGTAGCAAATATTTATAGATCCCCAAGCAAGCCAAGCACTACATCATGGTCACTGGCTGGGGATGACGCAGTGGAGAAGATGCTGTGAGCCCCAGAAAGGCCCTGCTTCTTCTCCTGCAGATTTGAAGGTGCTTGTGACAGCTGGGGAGGCTACAGACCTTGCAAGCACTGCAGGCAAGTGGGGTCTCCGTGGGCCAGCAAAGAAGCCAGACCGAGATGGAGAAGATTCCACAGGTGGAGGCTGCCGCTAGATCTGGGGAAGGACTGGAGGAAGGAGCAAGAGACACAGTAGGCGATGTGTCCCGCACTGAAAGTGCACCAGAGGTGTGAGGAGCAACAGCTAGAGAGGTGGGGACTAGGCAGGCCAGGCAAAGAGCTGTGGAGTCAGTCCCCAGGCCAGCAGCACTGGGCCCCTGGAGGGCCCAAGGGGAACACAATGACCTAAGCCACAATCAGTAAGCATGGTTGGTCCTAAGAGAAGGAGACACTAGGGGCCAAGGTCAGAAAGCAGCAGCAGCAGCCAGGGCACAGAGCCAGGAGAGCCTTCAAGACACTGTAGAGAAGGGAAAGGAGGCAAACAGGTCACAGGTCTGACCCAGGGTCCCTTGAGGAGGAGGAGTGTGACTGGGGAGGTTGTGAGCTCTGGATTTGTCCCTGGGCCTTGGCAGTGCCACGGGACAGCATCAATGGTGGGTCTGGGGCAGGAACAACCCCTGAGTGTCCCTAAGGGTGGGAATAGGGACACAGTCAGGATGCTCCCGGAAGCCACTGGAAGTGTGGGAGCAAGAAAGATGGGCAGGCACGGAGGCTGAGGTTCTTGAGGCGAGGAGCAGTCTGGAAGCAGAGGCCAGAGCAAGGCAGGAGCAGGGGACGGCGGGCTCGCTGGGGCAGCCACGCCCTGTGCCAAGCCACCTCATCCTCTCTCCACTGGCTCAGACCAGGCAACTGTAGAGTGAAGAGCAACGGGGGAGGAGGAAGAGAAACTCAGAGGCCACCAAGTGGTGGCTCCAGCTCAGGCCCAGTAAGCCATCCCAATGTGAGCTGGCATTATGTGGGGAAGGTTAGGGAGGACACTGAGCTCACAGTGGGTCCCAGAGGTGGGCAGGGTGCAGGTGGACCCCCTGGGGAGCACACAAGCCAAAGGGAAGGGAGCCGGTGGGCCCCACCAGGGTGATTCAGGCCTCCATGGACAGTCTGTCAGTTGGTGCTGTCACAGGGTGTGTGCTGAGGGGACGTCAAAGGAAGAGCCCAGGGAGCCTCTGGAAGCAATGTGGACAAGAGGACTCCCACTGTGCCATTTCTTGAGCATTTCTGGGTTCACAGTGCTTGGGGTTCACCTTAGAACAAACAGATACACAGCAGACATGCTGGTGGGGAGAGGCCGGAAACCATGGGGGTGAAAGGCAGAAGATGCTAGGGGCTGCATATTCAGAGCAGGAGAGTGCAACATCAGCCAGTCAGCTGGGGCCAGGTCACCATCTGAAGAGAAGATGGCGGAGCCAAGGTCAGAGAGGAAGATTCCTTGCAGGCTGGTGCTGGCATGATAGCCAGGAGGCTGAGCATCTGGAGCTGTCATTATGGGCTATGGCAGGGCTGTGAAGTCTGGGCCTGTACCACCTATGTCCCCTGGGGCTGCCAAACCAGTGTTCCCAAAGCTGCCTCTCGGGCCTCCACACTGATGCCCAGGCCGAGGCCCGGGGCAGAGGTCCCTCTGAGCACCCAGGGAGGCAGTTTCTATGGATACAAGAAGAGTTTTGGTGTCTGCAGGAATCACGGTGGGAGGTTTCTCTGAAGTAGCTGAATACTGACAAATGATATAGAAATAGCAAGGAGGCTCCTTGTGCTCAGAAGCGAGAAGCTCCTCTTGGTTTCTGCTGAAGAAAGCACACCCCAAAATTCTTCCAATTTTCTTAGTCAAGAACTAAAGGCAGCTAGCATCCAGATGCTCTGTGGAATCATCGCAGGTGTTTAAGAGACTCATTCACTCACTCAACAAACATCCATTGGGTACCGACCTGGAACAGATGCTGTGGTAGGGCTTGGAGACCTGTGGATGTGCAGAGGTGACTCCGGGGCTGAAATGGAGACTGTGGCAGGGGTTTCGCCTCCAACAGAGGTACCAGAAGCTGGTTGATATTTGAAGGAAGAAGGAGCTGGCTGCATGAAGACTGGGTTACAGAACAGCACACGCAAAGGTCCTGCTGTGGGCCCAACTACCGGCGTTGGAGAAACCCAAAGATCTTGTTGCTGGACATCGTGATCAAGGGAGAGGCTGGTGTAGAACGAGACTGGAGGGGCTCAAACTGAATCCTACAGGGTCTCATGAATGAAAACTCCCTGGCGCAGAGCTGGAATGCTTCTAAGTGCTCTGAAGACAATCCTGCGCAGCGAGTGCGTTGGACGGGTTATGGCGGAGGCTCCCGGGGAAGCCGTGATGTTGCCCAGAGGTGGGCTGGACTGGGACACAGCTTCAGGGAAAAAGCGCTAAAAGTTTCAAAGTGCACTTTCAAGGGAGTCACTTTGCTAAGGAAAGGAGGAGGTCCAGGTCCCCACATGACCGTGTGGTCCTCACTGTGACAACCATCTCTTTCAAAGATGATGCCAGTATGTTGGCCTTGTTTGTTCCCTTTCAGAGTCCAGTTGGCAGGGACTTGACTTGTGCTGCCTCTCCATCCTGTTCTTCTCTCTAAATCTGGCCAGGATGTCCATGGAGAAGGTGACTGTTGGCCTCACGCATAGGCTTTCCTGATGCTGATGCTCTTACCTGGTGGTGGCTTCTGTGTCCCCAGTTGGTCCCAGGGAAGCTTCAGGGCCCTTAGGCCAAGCTGTCCTGAGGCTTTCAGACCGTAGTGCCCAGGATTTGGCCTCTGCTAAGGGCAGGGCAGGGGCACACAGGGTCCTTCCTGGATTCCCTGCCATGGACGCGTCCCCTCTCTGAGGCCCACTGCTGACACTAACTGGCAGTTGTGCTGGGCATGCGAGCTGGCACACTGAGCCCTGGAGGGCTTGACGTGTGTATTTCTTCTCCCTTTTCTTGCAGCCCCCTCCTCTCATTCTCTTTGTCCCATGTTCACCTACCCCCACTGTGGATAGTGCCTGCCTCCTTCATCTCTTCCTTTCTCCCCTTGAGCTGACTTTATTCTACCAGTGGTTTTCAGCAGAAATACACAACTTCAGTGTATTTCAAAATGTAAGGTTTTATGGTATTTTGATTGCAGATTAAGTACTTTTCCAGCATGTAGTGGGCAGGAGCCAGGGATGACAAATGTCACACAAGCAAAGACCCCTTTGCCCATCATGCCATCCTTCTGGGTAGCAACCCACCCTTGAGCCTTCTTTCCAAGAATCCAGACCTCAAGTCCTAACCTGGTCTTCCATGGAGAGCTGATTCTTTGCATTTTGGAAAACTCAGTGACCTGTGTGACTCCACAGAACATTTGTTTCACTGCTGGGTGACAGTATGGGACTCATCCAAATTCATTTATGAGCAGTTAGTTTACTAACACTTTCACATTGGTAAAATGTGAAAGACCTGTCTCAGGTCCTCAGAAAGTTGGTGATCAGTATCCCTTGGTTTCATGAGTCTTTTGTGACCCTGCTGACTTGCTGGGAGTGTGGACAATGTCTCCCCATCCCTGAATACACTCCATAGGACATGTTACGTGGTCCTTGCTTATGGAAAACTTGTGACATTTGTGGCACACGGAACTGACCCACATACGTTCTAGTCGTGGCTATTGATGTTTGTTGGCTGGAGGGCAGGGCTGCGCCCTTCACTGGAATGTTCTGCTCCCTCCTTGTGTATATTTGCGTGGTCATATGTGTTCAAGAATTTGTATTAGGATTCATTCCTCAAACTTTATGATAGTGTGATTTCTATCCTTGTCTTCATTTGTCCCCCAGTGTCAAAGCCTGAGACAGGGGTCAATCTTGATCATCAGCTGGATTGGCTTGAGAGACACTTAGGAGATTAGTAAACACAAGCACCTTTGTGGGTATGTCTGGGTGGCACTTGGAGGTCTGACCTTGGGTCTGTATCTTGTCCCTGACTCCCTCCTCTCAGAAACACTTCCCCTGCTCTCTCTGCTCCCTAGATGCCATGTGAGATGAGGATCTTTCTTTTCTGTGCCCTTTTGCTGTGATGTTCCTGCCTCAGATGCTTCACCATGGACAGAACCCTCAGAAACCATGAGCCAGATTCAACTTCTCCTCTTGGAGTTGTAGCTGTTGGGTGTTGGGCAGCGACAGGAATTCTAACCAGTGCAGGGATTCGGGTGTATTGTGATGGGGTGGGTGCTCTCAGGAAGAAGCTGTAGGGAAGTGAGGGAAACAGAAAAGAGAAGGAGAAGGAGCCCAGCAAGGTGTGGCTTCAGTAGGGTCTTCTACAGGGAGCTCTGGAATGGGCGTGGCTCCTGCAGGAAGCCTGCCTTGAAGCAAGGGACAGCCCTCCACATGCGAGAAAGGGGTCAAGGCACCCAAGGCCATCTGTTCCTCATTCCTCTGAGAACGGTCTAAATATGGCAAAATTCAGCACAATAGGCCTACTGAATTTATTTTATTACTTAGAGCTTGGAAGGCTCCACATAGAGGAACATCAGGCATCAAGATTTGCCTTAGACAGACAAATCTCTGAGCAGTCCTCCACTAACTCCCTGCAGCCCCCACCCCTGGCCCAGGCCAGAAGCTGGATTTCTTTACAGTTAGAAATACACAAAGGATTTTCCTCCCATCTCTGAAAGTGCTCTGACCCTTACAGCCAGCAAAGCAGTTGAGCTCCTTACTCAGCTGTAAGATGCTTTTGTCGGGCCCCTTAAACCCCGTGGGCTTATCCAGCTCTGACGTTTCCACCCAAGTGCTCATCCTTTCATGGCTGGATAGCAGGGGTGTGAGCCTGAGCGGCTGGTGGCGGCTGACAGGTATTAACTGCTGCTGTCTCCAAGGTACAGCCAGGAAGCAACAATACTAATTCCTTTTTTCCTTCCTCCAGTCTTAAAATCGCATGCTCCACAACCCATCCAAAGTGCCCTGGAGGTCCCCCCACTGTGCTGGCTCTGGTTGTCTGCTCACTGCTTAGGAAGTTCCTAGATTCTTCCCTACAAGGGGTTTAAACCAGAGTGACCTGGCAGTGCAGAAGGCTTTGGGAACATCTAGATATAAGCCACATAAGATTTCCATATTTTATGGTTTGGGACACCGGGATTGTGGACTTCGGCACAGCCTCAGCTCATTTCCTAGCAAGGGGGCAAGACCGGAACAGGAAGTGCCTTGTCCAAGGCTTTGGCTGCTGTGGTGTTTATTTCTACTAACTTTGAATGTTTAAAGCAGGTAGATGCAGCTGGTTTCTGAAAGTGTCACCCTGTCTGAAGCAGCCCTCACCTCTGAAGCCCCATTAATGTCCCTGTCAAAGAAAAATGATGGAGCAGTAGATTATGTGACCTGTGTGGCCAGCTGTCAGGAAAAATAAAGAGCAGATGGCAGCGGTGGAGTTGCTGAGGGGCTCAGAGCCCGCTGGATTTTGGAATAAGGTGCTTGAAGAGCTTATGATGATAAGGAATTAAAGGGGCAGAATTCCTCCTGGGAAGGATATAAAAATTAGGCCTCCATTTCTCCCTTGCTGGGAACTTCATTTCCCTTTTCCTTTTATTTCCCTCATTCTTGTGGTGCGTGGTGTGAATGAGTGTAACCCGCTGGCTTCCCTGGCTGAGCTCCATTCTCACAAGCTCTTCAGATGAGTGAGTCCTGCCGTCTGCCCTCGGGAGAGTAGGTGAAAGCTGGAGTCTGCTTGGAGACACTTCATGGAAGCTGGAGGACTGGAGTAAGGGCCTCTCTTGCTCCTGCTCCCAGCCATGTTAAAAAGCTGTTCTTCAAGCTGGGTCAAGACCCTGCTGTTAAACTTCCGTAACTGTGGAGTTGGCCTCCCTTGCTGTAGGACCTGGTAGAGAGAAGAGAGACTCTGGCGTCAAGTAGCCTGGAATCCCAGCTCTCCTGCTGACCTCTCCTTGTTGAGCTTGTTCTCACTTCTATAAATGGGGACTGTGACATGCACACCTCCTGATGGACCAGGACGCTTGGGTCAGAGGATGTCTGTTCCGTGGAGCCTGTCCAGCGTCAGCCCGTAGGGCGAGCACTGCTGTTGTACTTTCATTAGGCAAACATTTTTTAAGTTACTTATTTATTTATTTATGTACTTGGTACAGGGTCTCAATCCGTAGCTCAGACTCAGTGATCCTCCTGCTTTCAGCCTCCGCAGTGCCGGGATTACAGGTGTGTGCCACCATGCCCAGTTTCAGTGGCTAGCTCAACATGCCTGGGGTTCCAGGGCAGGAACGGCATGTGGTACCGGGGGGGTCTAACCCGAGTCCTTGCGCTTGTCAGGCAGGTGCTTAGACCACCGAGCTATCTCCCCAACCCTCATTAAGTAAATTTTTAATGTAAATATTTTGCTCCCTAAAATTTTCTGACACCATAAGTATTTGCCCATTTGTCAGCAGATCACAAGTTTTTAAAAAATGCCACTGAAGACTCAGAGCTAGCCTGGTACCGCCACACCATGGTAACCACATCAGTATTTTGCATGAGTACAAGCAATAGTGGCCCCGGTTTTGTATAAATTGTGAGCATAGCATCTTTTTTTGATGGGGAAGTTACCTCTAGTTCACATTATGGGTTTTAATGTGAGGTTTGGCCTGTACACCCCAGCTTGGAGCAGTCCTGCTGTAACAGGCCCAAGTGGCCCTACTGCACTATGCCCCCCAGTTCACAGGGAGTGCTATTTGGGGAGGTGGTGTCATCTCCCCAGTGAGACCAGGCTTGGGCCTGAGCCGCCTTTCAGAGTGCTCTGCTGTTGGCCTTCCACCTGGGAGGGAGGGTGAGCCCTCGGTGGGTCAGGGACGAACATCCTTTAGTTTATATCCCAGTCTGCCGGAAAAAAGCCAGGCAATGTGAGTAGTGCCTGTTCCCTATTCCCAAGTTTCTAGGTCACTCTTACCAGCTACCAGGAAAGGCCAGAGGCCGCCATTTCCTACCCCTGCCCAGACAGCTCTTGCCACAGAATGAATGGCTGCCTTGTTCTCAGATTTAGAATGAACTGGACTGTGGGTAGCAAAGGCGCATTGTCTCCCCCTTGACAAGAGAGTTATGGGGGCCTTGGAAATAATCCCTTGGGTTCTTCTTGGACCCTGTTACGGACAGTTCCGCTGTGTGGCTTTCAGTAGCCAGGGGTCAGTCTGAAGGCAGTTGGCTTGGAGTCTTAGACTGTTGCAATGGAAGGCCATCAGGTTTAACTGCCTCCTCTGGTTGGGGTTGGCAACAATGTACTCCAGGAGGCAGAGTCAGGCTTGTGCTGCTGGCTCTGCTGACTGTTTACACCCATCTCAACACCAGATGTAGGGACAAGGACAGAGCCTTGGGCATTTTCTAGCCCTGTGGTTCCCAGGGGGGACTTTTGGTCACCCCTACAGCAGATAGTGCCCAGGATAGCTCTCTACAGAGATCCAGCCCAAAATATCAGCAGTGCTGAGGTCGAGGACCCTGCTTAGCCTGTGTCACTGCTCCCACTGGGCAGACATAGGCCCTTGAGGCCAGAGCGATGAGGTGACTTGAAAACTTAAAAGAGTTTCAGCATCAATGATTGTGTGACCTGGGTCTTCAGAATAAACTACATACCCAGGTAGAGAACAAGAGTCCCAGGAAGGAGTGGGCTGCCAGGGAGGGTCTTCTGCCAGTCTCAACATTTCCACCCTTTGGCTGGGCTGGTGACAGAGATGTTGTCCCTCAGTGCTGTGGTAGCGGGATTCTGGTGGGCCTTGGCCTGACCAGGTTCTACAGACACTTGGGCCCCTGACATGGAAAGTGAGGTCACAGGCAGTGCTTGGCTTTGCTAAGACGCAGTGGCCCCGACTTAGGGCCAAGTGTTGCAGTCCCAGCCCTGTGGCTTCTAAAAATCAGAGTATGTGTGCCAAGCATGGTGCTGGAAGATGCCCCGGGTCTCTTCTAGCTTGTTGCAGCCAAACTTCGCCTCCAACTGGGGTTCTCTCTGTCCCAGCACTGGTGACAGCAGCCTTCCTGCTCAGAGGCTCTGCCTGTGTCGCTGTCCTTTGAGCTCTCTGCCTTGGCTTCTCCAGCTCTTAGGAGCCCTCTGTTACTAGTTGCATTAAAGTACAACTAATAATTCTTCTCTTTCCTGTTT
>NDGN011478543.1:0-18051 GCA_002564285.1 Tympanoctomys barrerae
AGAGTTCAGAAGAGCCAGGACGCAAGCCTCAGCAACCTCCTCTCTGTGCCCAGCCTGGCCACCCCAGGGGTTTTGTCCCAGGCAGAGCACGGCTTCTTAGGCTCTGGCCCAGTTCCTCTGCCCCAGTGCCTTTCATGTAATGACACAGCTTACAGGGATCTCACGCATTCAAAAACATACCCAACTGCTGCCTTTCACAAAGACATCTAGAGATCACTGCTGAACCATGAAAGTTCGCCCATTCACCAGCAACTGCACAGGCTGGATTCCCCAGGAGAGGGTCACACTCTCACTGGGCCCTGTGACTCAAGCCATGGGCAATGTGGGTCATGGCAGAAAGGATAAAGCAACGCGGCTTTCAGGGCTGTCGGCTGTCGGCTGTAGCCCCACACCCGAGAACCCACTAACCTGACTGTTAGGAGATGGTCCGGCACCATTTAAAGACAGCAAAAATGCCTCTGAATGGAACGGAAAAGAACAGGGTTCTGTTGGGGATTTTTCATAGACAGTGACAAGCACTGCGGCTTGAATGAGTACACCACCCATTCTGAAAGTTCCGAGGAGCACCATTGTCAACAAGATCCCAGCTTCCTGGGCTGTGTCCAAGGTTCCCGCGGAGCCTGTGGTCTGCACCGAACTGCAGTCCAAGTGGAGTCTGTGCCGCCTTACCCCCACAGGGCACCCTCTTCAGCCCCTGGGCTGGGAGCTCGGTCATGCTCACTCCCTCTGCATCAGGCCCAAGGGTGTTCTACAGATGCCCACCTTCGCAGAACACACAGATCGCCACCAGAGGCTCAGGTCTGTGATCCACACACATTTAACTGAATCCAGTCCTGTCCCCCACTCCCATGAACACCTGGTGAGATCCTTGAGGTAGCCAAGGACATAGGCAGTCAACCCAGAGAAGAGGAGAGCGACCAGCCTCAGGGCACAATGGCCGCTTGCTAGCTCCAAACTCAAGAGCTGGAAACCAGGCTCCCCTCCCCAGCCACCCAGCACTGGCCTTCCCTCAGTCCACTGGACCTCTCAACCCACAGAGAACCTGACCTTCAATAACATCTGGGTGGCACGAAACTTGGAGAAACTTGGAGATGTGGCCCAATTGCACACAACCATCTTTTGCGCGGCTCATTCTCCCCGCAGCACCCACGCTTCCTCAGGGCACCAGGCACCACTGTCTCTCACCCTGGGGAATTCCACCAGAGTTCCCTTCCGTTAGCACTATGACCTCCTGGGGGATGCCAACCCCTGAAGAAGGTGACATGGCCACTTGGCATCACAACCAAACAGCTGGGAGGAAAACAAGGAGAAACAAGGGAAGACTAACTTACGTGTAGGGTGGATGGAGGAAGGAGACCTGCCTCCAGGAGTGGGGGCCAGAGATACACCTCGCGAAGTGCGGGGACAAAGGCCAGCTGGGAGGAAGGGGCGCTGGCCCTGCCTTCTCCATTCTCTTCCGGGACTCCTACACAACCACCCGCACACACGGCCCTGGCACCACAGAGTCTATCTGCCACCCCGGATCTCACAGCCACCCACCGATATTCCACCAGCTCAGCAATTTGCAAGAAGGGGCTGTTTCGCTCATGCGCTGTTCTTTCCACAAGAATGGCCGTCTTGCTTGCTTTCCCTCTTCCGAGGTTCTCCCATACACCTGTGCTCTCCTTTTCCTTACAAGGAGGTCTTCCTGCATGGCTTTGATCCCATTTCACACAGAGAAATCTGAAGCCCAAGGCCAGCCAAGTGTGAGTGTGAGTGTGTGTGTGTGTGTGTGTGTGTGTGTGTGTGTGTGTTTGGAGTCCACTCACTCGGCTTGCAAGGGATTTGGGGTTCCCCTTGGGAGTACTTTTTTCACCCAGAAGGTTCCACCCCACACAGGACTGGTCCTGTTAAACTATTCAACTGTCCCCTTGCAGAGCCAAGACGCTGCACTATCAGTCATAAAACTGTTAGGCCAGGCCTCCTTCCGGTCCAGGCTCTTGCCCTGAGCCCCCAAGAGTCTCTCCCCGACACTAGAAAACAAAATGTGCTTGGCTGCAGACCCGGATGTAATAAATTGCTAATAACAGGCTCTCAATCTGAAAAACAAAATAATGGGCCTCTTCCTTTCCGTCTTGCTCATCCTCAACACTAGTTCCTGCAGGGCCCAGGAGAGAAAGAAATGCCTCCTCTGGCCAGACACTGGAAGGGAAACTCATTTTCCCGGTCCCCTCAGCACCCCAGAGGCTCCCTTCTCCACCTCGCAGGTCCTCTCCTGTATGTCTCCAACACTGCCCTCTCCAATGTAGCTGTAGCCTCGCTTTCACTGAGCACCTGCTGAGTGCCAAGCTCCGGAGGGTGCCTGACCCGACAGGGGTGAAGAGGTGGCTGCTGGGACAGGGCCGGCTTGTGGGTGGTTTGGGGTTGTGAATTCCTGCACAGCAGAATCAGCGTTGTGGCTGGTGTGGCCCTCTGCTGGCCCTAGGGAGACCAGGTCAATGCCAAACCCAATTTGACTAGTTTCATTCCATCACCTAAGATGATGTCACAGGTTGTGAGTGGGACAGAAGCAAAAAGCCAGAAGCAGTTATCTTGGGAAAAGACTGATAAATGACAAACCCTAATATGCCTGAAGGTAGATTCTAATCTTCGCTGAATGCACTGGTTAGAAACAATGGCATGTCAACACGGAGGACGTGTTTCCTGGAGGAATCCAAGAGTCCTCCATTGCTCTTCCTTCTCTCCCTGTCTCTCTCTCTTTTTTTTTTTTTTTTCTTTTTCTCTCCCTGTCTGTTACCTGTCTGTTACCTGTACACTTTCCAGGGTATCTGCAAAGCCACCTGACCACGGGAACCCAGAGCAGTGTCCAGGAGGGAAAGCAGTGTGTCCACAGGCACAGGTGCACTGGCAAGAAGGGTCCCCCACCCCCACCCCCGTGCGCGCACAGCCCGAAACCAGGAGTCGTGGCACAGGCCTGCAATCCCAATGCCGGAGAGGCTGAGGCAGGACGATCACTAGCAGTCAGAGCTGTGTAGCAAGACCAAATAAATAAAGAAAAGATGGAAAAAAAAGAAGGGTGGCCCCTGCTGGACAAACATCCTTCCAGACCTGGCTTTGGGCTGGGCTTTGTTGTGTGAAGACCCTAAGAGATCTAGACAAGCCTCTGAGCTCCCAGCCCTTCCCAGCACCAGTTTCTTAGAACCAAGGGCAAGATGCCAGGGCAGGAGGCCAGGAGACCTCAAAGCACAGTCTGAGTGGCTTCTCTCACAAAGGTTAGATATGCCACAAGGACCAGCCTAATTTCTCCAGACCCAGGATGAAGCCCTACACCTCCTGGACAACTCCCAGAACACCAACTTCCTGACCTATAAGGAGAGCCGGGGGAAGCTTTCTCCCCTCCCTAAAGTGAAAGAGGCCTCACACTGTGGAGGGCAGGATCCAGAGGCTGTGATGCTGCAGAATGCCAGGGTGGTATCACCACCCTCCTCTGCTCCCAGCATGCCCCTCTGACCTCAGGAGGGGTCCACATGCCCTGGTGACGTTCCAGGAGGCTCAGGGATGGACTTGAGGGCACACATGGCAACAGCAGCAGAGGCCGGACTCGGGCCTCAGTCTCACATGGCACCAACAACACAGCTATCAGGATAAGTCAAGAGATTTCCTCGGGGTCGGGGAGATGGCTCAGTGGAATAAGCGCTTCCCTAGCAAGCATAGGGCCTGAGATCAATCACCGGTTGGGGGAGATGGCTCAGTAGAACAAGCGTTCCCCTGGCAAGTACAAGTGCAAGAACCTGAGTTCAATCCCAGGTTCTGTTAAAAAAAAATTAAATTAAATTAAAATTCCTCTAATTGATTTAACCCCCACCCCCTAGTACTGGAAATCAAACCCAGGATCTTCACAATGAGCTACATCCCCAACAATTTTTCTTTGTTGTTGTTGTTTTCTTAGACAGGGTCTCACAAAGTTACCAAGTTGCCCCAGCTAGGCACAAACTTGTGATCTTCCTGCCTCAGCCTCCCAGAGTGCTAAGATCGCAGGCATCTACCACACGTGGCTTCCTCCAATCTTCAGGGCACTCTGCCACAGGGAAATACCATCACCCCTCTGAGGATGAGGAAAATCCAGCTCTGAGTAATCAGGCAGTGGCCCAGTATCAAGATCTCAAATCTAGAAGCTCTCAAATCCAAAGTTACTCATCATGGAGTACAGTGAGGCAACTGGAGGAAGATTCCAAGGGACAATGCAAACTGCACCTGACCCAGAAGAGCTGAAGACAGCGGGGACTGCACCCAAACTTTCTCCCTCACAGTGCAGCTGGCCCAGGCCACCCCTCTAGCCTCTGTCCCCTCCAGGCTCGCTCACACCTCTGGGCTCCTGTCTGGAAGGCCCTTTCCACATTCCTGTGCAGCAAACTCCTGCAACCTGGCACAAAAGCCACCTTAAATGACTCCTCTTTGAGCTGGGCGTGGTGGTACATGCCTGTAATCCCAACACTTGGGAGGCTGAGGCAGGAGGATGATTTCAAGTTTGAGACCAACCTGGGCCACACAGTGAGCTCAAGGCCAGCCTTAACAGCATAGCTACACCCTGTCTCAAAAAGAAAAATAAAAAAAAGACCTCTCCTTCACAGCTCTCCCTGTAACAACCCTAGAAGGGTTAGTATCCCTTCAGGAAAGCCTCACTGGTCTATAGCGCTTTCCTGAGTTGCAATTGTTTGTCTCCTTGTCTACCAGTCAGGCTCTGGGTGGGCCTGAGACCCAGTTGTCAGGGACAGGTATGTGTATTAATAAGCATCTTTTCTGAAGCCCTTTCTAGATGCCTGGCCCTGCTGTACATCTCTTCGCAGACCCATCACAACCACGCACAAGCACAAGGCAGGTTCTACTATCTTATTAGCACACCTGGTTTTTTTGTTTTGTTTTGTTTGTTTTTCTACGGTACCAGGGATTGAACTCAGGACCTTGCACTTGCCAGGCAAGCGCTTATTCTACTGAACTTATATGCCTGTTTTACAGATGAGGAAATTGGGATGCAAGAGTGCTTAACGCCTCACCCAAGATCACACAGGTAGCCTGGGTCCAAGGCTGTCTGTCTTTGCTGGTATTGTATCATTCCCCACTGGCACCCCATCCCTAGCGCGGTGCCTGGCACAGGGAAGGCACTCAGTAGAGGTTTGCTTCATAAATAAAGAAGGAGGAGGGTGTGGCTAAACTCTGGCGACCGCTAGCCCACAGGTCTCCCTGCACTCCACCTCTGCTCCCATCACTCCCTACACCCAGCGCCTTCGCCCTCCCAGAGCTCTAGGACCTCTGCACACTACCCTTCCATCTCTTCTCTGGCATGAGTCCCTGGCAGAGCTAAATAACCAGCGAGGAGACTGAGGGCTGGTGGACTTGCTCGGCAGCGGATGTCCTGCTTCTGCAGCTAGTGCACTGCCTGCTCTTACTCCTCCAGCAAGGCCAAGATTCCTGGTGGGGGCTGCAAGACAGCACCCCTGGCTGCCCCGTCTGGGGCACTGGGCAGGGCCTGAAAGGAGGGAGGGGCAGGCTGCTCCCTGTGGCCAGGAGGAAGAGACAAGAAGTCCTTTGTGTCTGCAGGCTCCTGAGACACCTGTTCTCCCCCCCTGCTGGCCCTGGCCTCCCTCCCTGCTCCCTGTATGCGGCCTTGTTTACCCTGCAGCCCTGGCAGCCAGGCAAGCCTGCACCCAGTGTGGGGCTCGGGTGGCCCTGCCAGCACCTGCCTGGTCCTGGCAGCCCTGGAGGCCACCGGCCAAGCACAATCACCCCACTGCTGACACACTTGTTGATTTTCAGGAGGACAGAGAGGGACAGCCAGAGGCGAGAAGCAGAGAGGACATTTCATGCCAGCCTGGCTAATGTGCAGTTGGCCTGGGCAGTCCTACACTCCGCCCCCTACTGTGCTGCCCAGGAGAGGTTTGGGGTTCCAATCTCCTGGCAGCTGGGGAGATGCATGAGATGTACCCCTGTCCTGCTGGGACCCACGGTGCTGCACCAGCAGCAGCTTCCACTCCCACCGTCCCCTGTATGTGAGAGCACAGCAAAACCCAGGCCTCCACTCCAGCTTCGTCTTGGGATCCCACCACCTGCCTGCGCCATAGTTATGATGCACCAGGGTCCTATCTGACCTGCCCTTAGAGATGCAGGTAGAGTCCCCGGAGATGGGAGAGGGGGTCCTGTCCATTTGTCCTTCTTTCCCCCAGCTTGGTCTACTCCAGCCTAACAGGGCTCTGGGGGCCCCTTTGGGATGCTCCCAATGCCTCCTGCGCCTCCCTGCATGGGTTTGCCCCCTGACCCGTCCCCACAGGGTTGCAGGACAGGCTGTGGGGCTGGCTGTGAGCAAACAAGGCCACACAGGCCCAAGCATCTACTGTATCCCCACCGCAAGGTCCCATTTTAAGATCACCTTTGGGTTAATGAGGCCCATGGCTGGTTAAGAGGTGAAGGTGCTCCTGGAGGCAGCCCCAAGAAGGTTCACTGCTTAAATCTGACCAGTCACTTATTCCCGCAGAGACCACAGAGCCAGGATGCCCCTATGTGAGACAAGGGGTGGGCAGTGTTGATGATGGGAAAGAGGACACAGATATGAAGACGACCCTGTGGGCTGAGTGAGGGACACACCACCACAGGGCCTGAGGTGGAGGTGTTGCTGGGAGCTAAGAAAGGAATCCCCTTCTTCATTTGTCTCAGGCTTCTTGGCCCCATCAGTGGGCTCCTAAACCCAATCACCCTAGGGCCAGGAAGCAGGCCACTTACACTTGTGGCCAATTAACCATATGGGTCCTTGACTCAACACTGTGCTGGTAAAAAACAAAACAAAACACTGAGCTGGTGACTGTCCATCCACCTCCACAGAGCCCCTCCCCCTCAAACTGCCAAACAGCTTTCAGTGTTGCAATCCCAGCACTTGGGAGGCTGAGGCAGGAAAATTCTTGTGAGTTAGAGGCCAGCCTAGGTTACATAGTGAGTTCAAGACCAGCCTGGACTGTGTAGTATGACCCTGTCTCACAAACCTAAGTAAATAAATAAATGTGCTATCAAACACAAGCCCTTCAATCCTGATCATGCAGTTCTGTGGCTATCAGCCCCCAGAAAAGGGTAACACAAGTAGCCAAGATCACTTCCCATTTGTGGGCACCACTCTACAGAACACAGGCTCCAAGGGAGGGCAAACCTTAGAAGGGCAGGGTTCATTTGCTCTGAGCCAATTCCACGGGGCCCTCGTGCACTGCTGTATAGAACATGGCCCACACGACTCTAAGAGACTCCTCATTCACTAGAATGCTCATTACAATCCTCCAGCAGATAGCAGTCAAGTTCATCCCTTGGATACAGAAAGCTCTCCTGCCACCTGCCTCTCAGGAAGGCAGGACAGGACCTGCGACCCTATCCTCTGACCCCTTTCCTGGTTCTGCTCCCTGGAGTTTGCAGACTAAGGAAATTCTTCATAGAGGCTGAGCCCTCCACCCCAACTAAGAGGACAGGCCTCCCCTTCCTGCCCTACCAACCCCAGCAAGGGCGCCAGCTCAACTGTACCGCTGGCATCCTCTACCTGCTGCTTCTCTTTCTGAGCTCCCCACCACCTCTTGGATGATGGGGATGTGGGTTCCACTGTGGAAACTGAATCTACAGAGGGCAATGGGAAAGCATGGATTACTCACTGCACTGCTCCCCCAGGTAGATGGAGATTAAAATCTCAATCTGCTCAGGGGGTTAAGTACAAGAAGGGGACCCAGAAGGCAACCTGCTACCATGTGGGCCCTGTGCTGGGCTCCCACAGCCTCCACCCTTCCTTCTTTTTTTTTTTGGTGATAACGGGGATTGAACTCAGGACCCTGTGCATGCCAGGCAAGCACTTATTCTACTGAGCTATCTCCCCAGTCCCAACCTTTCCTTCTTAAAAGTGCTCCCATCTGCCTAGAGCTGAGGCTGGGCCTGGGGTCCAGCGGAGGCAGCTTAGGTGTCTACAGCACAGCACACATGCTCTCCAACCAAGAAAAGGGGAGCCTGGCAAGTGGAAGAAAGGGTGGGAGCTTTCAACATTCACAGAGTCAGGCCCAGGCCACGCCCAACTTGCCCTGCCTTACCTGCCAGGCCACCTTCAAGCCCTTCCCACCAACCTCCTTTCCCATTCCCCACCCAACCCAACCCGACCGACCCTACCCCCACTTGGCCTGCTGCTAGCGAAGGGCGGAGAACCCTATCCTCCACGGGCCTGGCACTGAATGGCCTGTGCCCTCCGTGCTGCCCTCTTCTGAGTCCGTGGGAGGGCAGCTCAAGCCAAGGCTCCCTCCCTCTGGCCTCTCCAGGCGCCAAGCGCACCAGAGCCAAGGCTAGGGCCTCGACTGTCATGGTGAGAGCACTAGTCCTGAGTCACTGGTGGCTTCAAGCTCTTCCTGCCAGGGACCCTCCTTCCACGCCCTACAGGCACAGTCCAGCCCAACTCTCTTGGTCTTCCGTGGAAAAACATCCACGTCTTTTCCAGTTTCACTGTTGATACTGTTAATATATTCTAAATCCTTTTCACTCTGATCACAAAAGTTAACACACACTGACGTCTTGCTTCCAGAAACTATAGAAATAAAATAAATATGAGCCACAGTTTTCTTAAAAAGTTGGTCAGGAACGCTTGCCTCTGTTGGGGCCAACCTGCCTGCTGGAGCTCTGGCCTCTAACCACCTGCCCTCAGCCTGGACTCAGAAGGGCAGCCCTGGGCCAGTGGCTCCTCCTCCATCACACTCGGACCCCCAGGGCGCAGGCCCAGTCAGAAAGGCCTGGGGCAGAGGCGGCCCCTGGGACCTGTTCCACAGGCTGCACATTCCTATGGGGGGTGGAGTCTGGGAGGTGAGGTCGAGGGGAGAACAGTCTGGTCACTGAGGGCGGGTCCCCAGGGAGCCCAGGTCTGCAGGGACTGCAGATCAAACCCTGGGGGAAGGGTGCCAGGGGACACTACCCAGCAGGGGCCTCAATTCCTCCTCCTCCTCCTCCTCTTCCTCCTCCTCCTCCTCCTCCTCCTCCTCCTCCTCCTCTTCAGTCAAAACACTGAACCCTACCTTAGGCCTGTCCCCAAAAGACAGGGAAACAACGTGGGGGGTAACACTAATACCCCTCCCCCAGTCCAATCCCAGGGACAGCTCTCAGGGCTTTGTGCCAAGGCCATTTAAATGCTAAGGCCACCGCTGGGGGGAGCCTGGGGCAGAGTGGGTGAGGATGGGGGAAGTCCAAAAGCCATTCTTATCCAAAGAACTGAATTCCAGATTTGAAGGCTTAGTGCTGTCAGAGACAGAAAGGGCCTGGAGGCTGAATGCTGGCGATACAAAAAGTAACAGTTGAAGCAACAAGGTCTTCACTTCTCCCTTCCTCTCCTCTACTACCTCATATGCATCTCTCCCTACCAAACACCCATGCTTCGAATCTTCAACATGAAAACAAACCTCAGCTCCTCTCCCAGCCTGGCCCACATGCCCACCTGGCACTCACGGATTCCACGCCCACACGGCACAACCTGGGCTGTGGCAGGATCTCAGGTTCACTGGGCATGGCCCTGGGCCGAGGCAAGGGAAATCCTAGGTCTGACCACTGTGGCTCTCCCATCTCTGAGCACACAGATCCTCCCTGATGACACCAGTCTGCTCTTTCTAGGAGTGGGCAGGAGACATCAAGAGCTTTAAGGTCCCGAAGCAGAGGACAGCCCAGAATATTCTCAGAGTAGAAAGAGGTGGCTTCAAGGTTGTGGACAGCGTGGGTGGAGGCAGAGCCCCTTCCCTGGAGGGGCTGGGGAGGGCTTCACCACTCCACGGCTCTGGATTGGGGTGTCCTGTGCCTCCTCGGACCAGGGACAAGGCATAGATAACAGATCTTCTCAGGAGAAACTATTATATCGCTGCTGCTGTGACCCAGGGTTTGTATTTT
Organism: Tympanoctomys barrerae; assembly: GCA_002564285.1. Lineage (NCBI taxonomy): Eukaryota > Metazoa > Chordata > Mammalia > Rodentia > Octodontidae > Tympanoctomys > Tympanoctomys barrerae. The sequence goes on from NDGN011478543.1 coordinate 9,910, forward strand.
TAAAAGAAACATGGCTACCCCTGGTCAGTGGAGCAGGCAGAGGTTAGAAGTGGTCCTGCTAAGCTGGCCAGTAGCAAACCTCCTACCCAAGTCTTCCAAGTACTCAGGAAGGGACGGGCATCAAGGGCATCACCAGACAAGGACCAGCATCCACAGCACACCTTCTGACTGGGGGCGGGGAGATGCGAACACGATCCTCCAAAGGTTTAGGTTCTCCGGCTGGTGACAGGCATTGTGACAGCCACCCTGCCTGACATCCGGGTTCCAGGAAGGGGACTAGCGAAGGGTGAGGACTGCAGCGAGTTCAGGCAGGAGCGAGCCCTCTTAAGCAAACACTGAGCACAAAAATAACTCCCATTCAAAGCACGATTTACTGTGTGCCGGCCGGCCTTCCCAGCACAGAGCCCTTTTCAAACACAGCTTCACCCCTGAATGTGCGGGGGAGGGGAGGAGAGTACAGCTGCCTTTGAATCCGCTTTTTCCGGTGGTGTCAGCTTCCTGAAGACTCGCCCAGGGATCTGTCCAATGAGGACTATCTCAAAGCACTCCCAGCACTAAGGAATCCTTAGCAGAGCGGCCCATCGGCCGGTGAAGGGCAAGAACACCTACATCCCCTCGGAAGGCCAGGCCAAGCTCAAGCAACCACTATCCCGGCAGCGGCAGCGGCGGCAGCACAGCTCAGAGCCCTGGCCATCTGAGCTGAGTGTGGCCGTGGATCGGCTGGTACACTTCCTGCTGCTGTCCCATTTCACAGCCACTCTGAGAAGTTACCCGATGAACAACATCTCTACTGGCTCTCAGTCCTTCTCATTGCATGATATGCTTCTCTGAGCCTGCTTATTGTCCAAGTAGCAAAATGTCCAGGATGGGGCGCTTCTCACCCAAAAGAACCACAAGTAAAGCTGCAGGTGAAACCTGACTGTAGAAATGGCTCTTCACCTGTCCTGGTCCTGGCAGACAGCACCACAAGGCCTGATTTAGAGTGGAAAGCCTTCTCCAGGCAGGAGCGCAACACACTCAGCAATGTCTGTAAAACCTGTCTCCCACTGGCCCACCCTAATCCATGTTTCCTCTCTGTTCAAGCTACTCTCTGTCTTCTGGCTTACAGAAGACTCTTCTTCCCCTCTACCCCATAGGACTCTTTAATACAATTTTTTCTCTTACTAAAGTAATTCATGACCATTATAGAAGACTGGAAAATCCAAAAGAAGATTTCTAGAGCTAAAAATCATTCACATGTCCAGTACCCCATTTGATTGCATCCTTCTGAACTTCTACACATGTGTGTGCTGGACATGTGCATACGTATAATTAATTTTACAAAATCAGTACTTATGCCATCTAATTCTACTTTTCTTTTTCACTTCTTTTTATAAACACTCCCCAGGTTAGATGCTGTTGTCTGTTAACTACATGGGGGGGGTGTGATTTATAAATGCACACAGTAGTAAATTCAAGAGAACAGGGCCTATAGCAAATACCCCGTTCTCTCCTCCTTCACCCATCATTTTCCTGCCCCGTGAGCTCAGGGCCAGGCTGAGCCCTTCCTTCCCGGCGCCCAGGGCCCAAGCTCCAGTCTCTCCTGCCCTTCGGCCACAGCTCTGGCCTCAGGGTTTTACCTTTGTAGTTCCCTCAGCCTAGAAGGAATCTCCATTGGCAGCTGGCTCCCTCATCTTCCCACCTGTGCTAAGCTGCCCTCAACCAAGGACAGCCTCCACCGCTTCCATGCCAGGAAAACCTGTGCCTCATCACCCTTGCAGAATGTCTGAAAATCTTACACACCAAGTGCCACAGACTAGCATTGCCCTGATTTCCACCAACGCCCTAGGAGGAAGCTTCTCTGAAGGCAGGTGTGCTACTTATCCTGTCCAGCTGTCAGGCACTGCCTGGCACAAGGTGGCTCGTAACCGGCACTTTACTGTTGTCAACTTCTGTTAAGACTGAAATGAAAGGAGGTGTCTTTAGTGCTGCTTTCCATCACTGAAAATTGCCTACCTGCAGCATTCGAAGCACCAAGCATCAACTCCCTGGCCATCTTCCTCCATGGTTGGTGGTGGTGTGAGGGGTCTGAGGGGGAGAGAAGGAGGGGAGATGTCCCTGATGTCTCTGCTCTCCCTCTACCCACCACAGCCCTGTGATTTCAGAATCAAGCATGGTGCTCACGCCTAACTCAAACTCCTAGAAAATTCTCCAACTACTAGTGGAAAAGTTGGAAATGACACTTTAGCCACGTTATCTCAGTCCCAAATCCAGCCTGCTCTGGTAGCAGGGCTATTCCAGGCTCCCAAGAGAGCCCCACAGCCGGAAACATACACACCACCCAGGGAGCAAAGCTCCCCCAGGGAGTGCCAGGCCCGCCCCACCTGCCCCCTCCCCTGAGCCCCAGACACCTGGGCTCCTCTCTCTGGAAATTCACCCGGCCCCAGAGACACAAATGCACATCCAATCCTGAGCTGGCAGCCCAGGCAGAGGGAATCCAGGGGACACCCTCGTGGAGACACTTCCTTCCTGCAGTCCAGTCTCCAGGGAAAGGACAGCACACTGGAGCCAAGATCTACTTTTAAGAATGGGGAGAGAAATTTTGATAAAGGCCTTTCACAAAATTTGTGAAGGAAAGAAAGGGGGAAGAAAAGAAGAAAAAAAAAAAAACTTAGAAAGATGGATCTTGATGAGAAGTACAAAGGATAAGCTGTTTGACCTGAGAAGCCAGAATCAAGAAAGGGTGGGAAAGAGTTCCAAGTCTCTCTCTTCCCAAAGGTTGACAATTATTAAAATTAAGTGGACACAATCTCAGAGCGTTCTTCTGGGCTCTGCACAAGGTCACTTAAATAATAACAGTACCCTTTGAGGGTGGAAGTCAACACTAAAACATTTGCCTGTATGTCCCAGGCCTTGGGTTCCATGTGCAGCCCTGAAGCCAAAATAATAAGAGGCCAAGTATGGTGGCACATGCCTGTAATCCCAGCGCTTGGGAGGCTGAGGCAGGATGATCGCTGCAAGTTCAAGACCAGCCTGGGCTACAAAGTGAGCTCAAGGCCAGGCTGAACTGCTGCATAGTGAGACCCTGTCAAAAATGAGAAGAAGGAAGCAATGGCAATAACAGCTAACCTTCCCCTCAGTAGTGAAGACAAAACCAGGGCCTAACAGTTGCTAGACAAGTGTTCTACCACCGAACTACACACCTCTAGCCCCAACAGCTAACATTTATTCAGCACTTGCTACGTGTCAAGCACTGTTCTGAGCCTGTGTTCCTATTAAGTCCATTTTACAAGAGGAACTTGAGGTATAGGGGTTGGAGTAAACTGCTCAAAGTCTGACCACAAGTGGCAGCATCCTGGATCTAACTCGGGTTCCACGGCTCTCAACAATCAAGCTGTACTATGCTATTAGTGGTCCTAGTAGGCTGTGTCCCTAGCCTCCTGGAGTTCACGCCTTCCCAACCAGCATCTGATAGCCACACATCAACTGAAAAGATAGGAGCACAACTCTGTCTATTTGCACAGGAGAAAGTCCGGAAGGGTTAAGAGAACTCGCCCGAAATCACACTGCCCCTCGGTGGGGTCCAGGGATCCAGGCGTAACGAACCCCAGTTTCTTAGGGAACACTATTGAAACAGGACCCTGGAAACTCCACCCGATCAGCAGCCCAATCTTCCCGGGCCCTGGCGGTCTTCAGCCGGACCCTTTCGCCACGCCAAGACGCTCTGTCCGGAAATTCCCACAGAGTTTAAAGCAAACTTCCCAGGAAAACTCCTCGGCTTCCGCCAAGCCGCTGCCTGTCAAGACGGCTGCTGCCAAAAGCGCCCTCGGAGTCCCTGCAGCTGCTGCGAGCCCTCCAAGGCGGGAGCCGCGGCCGGAGCGCTAGGGGTCCTCTGGGAAGATCCAGGGCTTAAGTTCAAAATTCGCTTCCCGCCCAGGCCGGGCCAGCTGCCCCGCCCGGGGCGCTCGGACAACCCCCTCTCTTAACCTCCCAGTTAAACCCCAGGGCACCTCCAGCCGGAATGCCAGGCCATGCCGCTAGGGGAGATCTCAGCGCGCCCCAGACCTCAAGCAGCTAGCCAGTGGCGGCGCGTGCGCGCGCGCTTACACGTGTGTGTGTGTGTGTGTGTGTGTGTGTGTGTGCGCGTGTGTGTGTGTGTGTGTGTGTGCGCGTGTTTACGTACGGAACGCGCGGGGTGGGAAAACAATGGCGAGCTGCTGGGACGGAGCGATGTCCCCCAACCCAGTGCATCTCCCTACCCCTAGGCGAAATTTGCTTCAGCGCAGAATCTGTTGAAAAAGCTCCCCTCGGACATCCCAGGGTGGGCGGTGGGGGTGCTGAGCCGCAGGCTGAATGGGGGTGGGGGTGGAACCCGAGCCGCGCGAGCAGAAAACAAACAGGAGGCGGCGCCGGGCTGGTCAGCGGGGAAAAGAACCTGGAATCAGGAGAAGGGGCGCGCGGCTGCCCCCGACACCCCACATCTGCGTCTCGTCGCGGGCACCCGTGCCCCACGCGGGGTGCGCAAACGTCGCCTAGGCTCCCCACTGGGAAATCCTTAAACCGGGCGCATAGTCAGGCTGCTGAGTAAGACCTAGTGCTCGGCAGATCGGTGAGAAGCCGGCGCGGGGTGGGGACACCCGAAGCCCAGCTCGCGTGGTGTGCACACAGACACGCGCGCACAACCACCCTCGGCCTCTCAGGCTGTCGCCTGTCTCCACAAGGACTGGGGTCTGCCCCGAAGGAGCCGCCACTGGCCAGACTTTGCAGGGGTAGTGAGGGTCTGTTCCTCCTCGGAAAACTTTGCAAAGGACGGCAACTCGAACCGAAGAAGGCCAGCGTGTGCCCAGAGACGTGGGGGCGCGAGTGTCAAACTTCGGAAGGCCGGGGAAAGGGGCGCACGAGAGGCGCACTTACTACTCTGCCGGGCTCTGTGCCGGGCTCGCGGCTCCGCGCTCCTGCTGCTCCCGGTGCGGTCCTCGCGGCTGGCAGATGGCTTCCCGCTCACATGCCCCTGCGGGCGGGCTGGCGGGCGGACGAGCGGGCGGCGCGAGGCGGCGGGCTGGGAGGGGGCACGCCCCCCGCCGTGGGCCGGGAAGTCGCTCTGCACCCGCGGCCACCCGTGAACTGCGTCTGCCAGGGGCTAGCGTCCCGCGCGGCGAGCTCGGTTCCGGCCGGGCGGCGCCCTCCGCCGCGCCAGGCCGCTCTCTGCACTCTGCCCTCTGCCCAGGGCTCGCGGCCGTCTCCTGCCTTCCGCGATCCTACGCCCGGACTCGCTCGGACGCTGCGCCTGCCCGGTTGGCCGGCAGGCTCGGCGCTTCTCTCGGTCCGAATTGGGGCCTCCGAGACTCAGCGCGGCGCCTTGGCCTCAATCCCGGCGGGCCGCTCCTGGGCCCCGGCCCCAGGACCGGCGTTCACACACTTCAGTTCCAAACCCGGACTAGAGCAGGGCGCTCGCTGCTCTCTGCTGCGAAACGGCTCGACAGCCTCGGAGGAGAAAGCCAGGGAGGCCGAGCCCCGGCAGGGGGAGGAGGAGGAGGGAGGGAGGGAAAGGGGGAGGGACGGAGTTTCCTCCTCCTCCTCCTCCTTGCCGCGGGTCCACCCAGGCATCAACAGCTGGATACCTCTGTTGGGAAGGGGCAAGCTGAGGTCCTTGAGCTGCGAGGGTGGGGTGGAGAGAATAAAAGGAAAAAGGTGGATTCTGCCCTTTCTCTCTGGCCAGGTAGGAGGGCCGGTACCGCTGATTTTCGCTCTTTGGGGCAAGAGCTAAGAAGTTCTACGTCCAGCAAGCCTCCCAACCCTTCCAAACAGGCTGGATTGCTTGCTTGTTTGCTTGCTTGCTTGGTTTCTTTCTTTCTTTTTTTTAACCCCATTGAGAACCTCCATTATAAACATGATACCTAGCGGGACTTCAGGGCGCATGTGTGCAATCTCCACTCTGGGCGGCTGAGGCAGGAGGAATCACAAATTCCAGCCTGACATGGGCAGTTTAGCAATTTATCAAGTCCTTGTCTGAAAAGAAAAAATTGAAAAGGGAGATCGTTCAGTAGCATAAGTGCCTGCCTGGCAAGCTCAAGGTCCCGAGTTAAATCTCCAGTACAAAAACAAACAACAACAAAAAAAACCCACACGCCTGTAATCCGACCACCTGGGAGGTTGAGAGGAGGATAGCTGCAAGTTCCAGACCAGCCTGGGGACTACAAAAATAAACACAAGGCCATCCTGGACTGCATAGTGAGATCCTGTCTCAAAAAAAAAAAAAAAAAAAAAATTCTTTTTTTGGAAAGTGATGAGGAGTAAGAATATCCTGGGTTTAAGCCCTAGTAATCAAGAAAAAAAGAAGAGGGGGAGAAAGAGAAAGGCTCAGGTATGGTGGTTCCCACGTATGATCCCAGCACCTGGGAGGTGAGGCAGGAGGATCACTGAGTTCGAGGCCAGCCTGGGCTACACAGTGAATTCAAGGCCAGCATGAACTACACAGTGAGATTCTAGCAGAAAATGCCCTTCCTCCCCCCACCCCCAGTACACTTCAGTTTCTTAGCTGCCCAGGTGATAGTACCTGTTCCCATTCCAGTTGCTTCTGTCTCTTATAACTGGCTGGTCACTGTGATGCACATTGTACAAACCCATCCCCACTGACAAGCCATTCTGCCTCTGTATTTCATGACTGCCTGTCTCATATAAGCCCTAAAGCACTAGAGATCAGGGCCTAATATTTGGGGAGTGATCCTGATCAGTGCCCATGGATGTCCTTTCAATGTTTCTATTTGCTATTCCAAAACCTTATTTCTTTTTCCTTTCTTTTTTAAATGTATTTAGTAGTTATAGGGTCTCCCTATGCAGCTCGAATACATAGTGATCCTCGTGTATTCAGCCTCCCAGCACCAGGATTACAGGCATGCACCACTATGCCCCAACTTTGCAGCTAGCTCAGCCCAACCTGGAGGCAGCATGTGGTGCAGGAGATTGAACCATGGTCCCTGTGCTTACCTAGGCTTGCCTAAGCAGGCACTTTAGTCTGCTGAACTATCTTGCCAGCCCACAAAACCTTGTTTCAAAAACAATTTTTATTTTTAAAGAAAAGAAAGAACCTGATCCTTGTACAGCTAGACAGCTTCCTAATGTCTTTGACAGCTCTTGAGTACTTTTTCTTTGCTGTCTCACACAAGTCCTCTATTTTCTCCAGCCCTGTTGGGAGGTGTGTATGGACAGGATGGGTCCCTTTGCTGTGCGTACTTATGAGATATCTGCATTGTGCTGGCCAAGCTAGGTGCCCAGACACCAGGGTAAATGAGACAGTGCCTGCTGTCTCCAGATTCCCGTTGGGAGGGAAGGGGTGAACTCACATCCAGCTCCAGAGAGGACAAGTGTACCCAACAGCACTAGAAAGTGGAATCCAGAACCAGTTGGCTCAGCAGGGTTTTGAGGGAGCTGTGGGGGAAGGGCAGATTAAAGGAGGCGGCAGGTGTGTAACCACAGGGATCCTGTGCCCATTGTGCAGGTGGCAGCTGTCAGGTATGACAGACAGAGGGAACTCACTAGACCTGTAGGGGCTCTAGATTTCATCACTCCCCACTGCTTTACCTGACTTAACTCCTTTCACTCTTTTTGTGGGTCTCAGCCTGAATGTCCACTCTTCTAGGAGCTTTTCTTTCCAGGGGGAGATTAGAATGCTAAGGAGGGAACCCAGGGCCTTGTGGTATGATAGCTTGCCCCCCCCCCTTTTCTTTCTTTCTCTTATTTGGCAGTACTAGGGATGAACCCGGGGCCTCACAGACGCCAGGCAAGTGCTCTTATCCCTGAGCTACATCCCAACCCTTTTAAAGTTTTATTTTGAGCTGGTGCAGGGCACATGTCTGTAATCCTAGCACTTCAGAGGCTAAGACAGGAGGTTTCCTGTGGGATCAAGCACAGCCTGGACTACACAGTGAGACAGTGCCTCAAAAAAGTTTTATTTTCTCTCTCTTTTTTAAATTTTTTTGGCAGAACTGGGGATTGAACTCAAGCTCTTGTGCTTGCCAGGCAAGTGTGTATTCTACTGAGCCATCTCCCTGGCCCTTCAAAAAACTTTTAAAACATTTTAAGAATAAAATTTTATTTTGAGGGGCCGGGGAGATGGCTCAGTAGGATATGCGCTTGACTGGCAAACGCAAGGATCTGAGTTCA
>NDGN011478544.1:0-10944 GCA_002564285.1 Tympanoctomys barrerae
AAAGAAATGTACATAAAACTTCAGAGCAAGACTGGGGAGAGGATATCTCAACAGCAGATTTTAATAGCAACAGTTACACTTACCGAGCTCTCCCTGTATCCTAAACCCCACTGTAAGAACTTTATTTGGGTATCCCCAGGACCTCTAACCATTTTTCATTCCACAATAGCCTGAAATCCTCCATCTTTTAACTATGAGGCTCACAAACAATTGTCTTTGAGACATTCATATAGTGACATATGTTCAGTAGGGCTTCGTAGTGTGCCACAGAAGAAAGTTACGTGGGGATGAGGAAAACAGGAAAGACCAAGAAGGAGGTGGTGGAAGAGCCACAGCTTGGGTTCCAGGGACCCACTGGCAGTGAGGGTCCTCATTTTTAATGGTCCTACAAGTAGGTGTTTCCCACCCCCACTCATCTGTGGACTGCTGAGTCTCGGAGGAGGATCCTTTTGGTCACGTCCTTCATAACTTCGTTGACCTTCTCGTTCTGAAAGGTGCAGATAAAGGGGTTGAGGAAAGGGGTTGCCACTGCAGTCATCAGAGCCACCACCATGTTAAAGTGCATGGAGTGGCCCTTGCCTGGCCTCACGTAGACAAAAATGTTGCTGCCATAGCCCAGAACCACCACCGTGAGGTGGGAAGCACAGGTAGAGAAGGCCTTCTGGCACCCAGAGGAGGAAGGAATGTGGAGCGCAGGGGCCACAATGAGGACATAGGAGGCCACGATAAGCAGCATGGTGGTCAGGACAAAGAGCAAAGACAGGAAGAAGTCCATGAGCTCAATGTGATGGGTGTCACAGCTTGAGGAGGGGGGCAGTATCGCAGAAGTAGTGGCCCATGACCTTAGGGCCACAGAACCAGAGCTGTGTTTTCTGTAGGGTTGGTGAGATGACGGAGAGGAACCCCACCACCCAGCAGGCCACCACCAGCCTCACACAAACTGGACCACTCATGATAGTTGGATAGTGCAGAGGGAGACAGATGGCCACGTAGCGATCAAAGGCCATAACGGTGAGGATCAAGAAGGTGGTGGAACCCAGAGAGAAGTAGAAGAAAGACTGGGTCAGGCATTGAGCCAGGGACATAGTCCTATGAATGGACAGCAAGTCTGCCAGCATCCTCAGAACCACAGTAGAGGTGACCAGCATATCTGTGACGGAGAAGTTACAGAGGAAGAAGTACATGGGAGAGTGCAGGCGGGGGTCGAGGCGAGTGAGGACAATGATGACCAGGTTCCCCAGCATGGTCACTGTGTAGATCAACAGGATGAAACCAAACAGAAAAGTCTGGAACTCATGGAGATGAGAAAAACCCAGAAGCCCAAATTCCCTGACATCGCTATGGTTGCTTAATGCACTGACCACCTGTTCTCTGTGATCCCTGTGGAAGATGAAGAAATCTTAGAGGAAATGACCACCAGCTTCTGCATCTGCCAAGCCCCCTCAATGATGGCTCAGATCCCAGGCATACCGCCCTGTGGGCACAGTTGATCTCAGGGTCCAGGTGGAATATTGCCGAAGGGTAGAAGCTTCCTAAGGTTGGAAATGAGCTGGCTGTCATGAACAGACTTAGGACTCTGCTACGTTCTTCTTCTGCCTTAACTCTTTCACAGTTTCATTCAACATATTCACTATGCACCAACCCATAGAGGATGTTTGGCTGGATCTAAGGATATAATGAACACTTTCTAGGTAACTTCTCAATTTAACTATTTTGCTCAGATAATGGTTGCTAACTAGCAAGGATTTTCTCTGTGCCCAAAATTGTGCCCAGGAATACTTTAGACGTGGCCTCTTTCATCTACTGTACTCGATCCTCATGCTACTTTCTTCTCTGAGATATGTCAGGCTACACATAACCCACTCTTAAAACTTTCTGTGTCCTGGACAACAGGGATCCAGGACTGCATATGTTTTCCTCCTGTGTTGATTTGCCTTGTCTGGCCTCTTCTCCGGGTGCCTGTCTTTGCACCGCTGTTTAGGACAGGTCCCTCACATTTCCCATCTCATTCTTCTCTTTGTAAGTGTATTTTGTCCAGCAGAAATTTCACTACTCTTTTGCTTTTTTTAAAATTTGCATTAGAGACTGCTTGCAGTGCATCATTATTAAATTCATCATGAGGTGTTGCTACTTGTACCTAACAAAACTTCACTCTGTTTTTCCGCTTCTTCCTCCCCCTCTATCTCTTGCTTGTCTTCCCTTTTGCAAAAGATCAACCTCCCTGTTTCCTATCATCTTTTATTGTGGTCTTATTTTAATCAGTATATGTGTAGATTACATTCCTTGTGGAAAGTCACCTCTTTTAACCAAAGCGATCATGAAAATGTAAGTGACACTCAAGTTTGAATTGCTGTCCTTCTCCAAGGCCAGTCCCCAGCCTACACAGCCTTATGACACCCACTACACACTTAGTGCATCTGTAGATATCCAGCAGTCCTCGACTCCTGCTGCACTAACGCCTCCATTTCTGTCTCATCTATGGGCAACTCAGACAGAGGCCTCTGATAGACAAATTCCCTTATGTTTTCTAAGCCACTCAAATTGTTGTGGTTTTTTTTGTTTGTTTTTGTTTTGGCAGAACCGGGGATTGCACTCAGGCCCTTGTGCTTGCCAAGGAAGCGCTTATTCCACTGAGCCATGTCTCCAGCCCCTCAAATTGCTGTTTTTGAAAACATCATTTTCTCACCCTTTTCCATAGATAGCACCCTAGTTCAAGAGTTCATTATCTAAACAATATTCGTAATATTTTTTATTCATGGATTTCTCTGTCTCTATACACTACTGTTCTATTTAGTTATCTAAATGACTATGTCCACTGGCTGCCTTTCATAATCTGAGGCAATAAGTTTTCATTGACATATTAAAAATACACAAAATCAATTCATTTCAATGTCAATTTATTTACCAAGGCATCTCCATATGGAAAAAGATTACAGAGATGCACCTTAAAATATTAACAGTCTTAATCTCTGCCTATTACTAAATTATATATTTTTTCAGGTATATGGGTATATATTTTAATACACATATGCATGATGATTTGAATACCACAACCAACCTAATTAATACACTCATGACTTCATATGGCTATTGTTTCATGTGTGTGGAGAGAAAACCTAACATGTATTTTCTTAGAAAAACTTAGACATACAACACAGCATCATTAACAATAATCCCCACCCTGAATGTTAAGTCTCTAGAACTTTTTATGCTCTATCATTCAAATAAACAAGTGATCCCCCTCCTCTTTCTCCAAATACTTCATGTGACCTTCTTTGCAATTCAAATTTCTGTTAAAATCCCATAGGAAGAGCTCTTCCATCCTCATATAAGAACTCTGTGGAGACCCGGGACCCCCTTGAAAGTACACTCCGTGTTTCTTTCTGTCTGTGTCACTCCTTTCTACTCTCCTGCCTAAATTATCCCTGTGCCTTTTGATTCTCCCAAACATTTTCCTGCCCCAGAGCATGGTTCTTTTTATCACATTGAAAACGCAGATATTGTAGCTATAGAGTCCTCCTGGAGAAGGAGCAGTAGGGTAGCCTGCAAACCTGGAGGGCAAGCATGACACAGGGAGTGGAGGCATCCTGATGAGACTCCCCGCGGGGCTTAGGCCTGCGGCAGGAGCAGCGCAGTCCTGGACGAGAAAAAGGTGGCAAATAAGTGGAAAATGACAAACTGTGATATAATTTCTCTGGCATGAATGAAAACGGCAAGATAAAGACAGAAGAGAATGTGCAGAGACCTGACTTGCCAGCGCGGGTTCACATCCTGCTGCCCCGGTCCAGATGCAGTGCTCAGAGCTCTGACTCGGTGGACCACGGGGCAAGCGCAGCTAGTTGAAGAAGGAAGAGAGGTTCCCCTAGCGCTCCCTGCTGGTGCGTCCATAACCTGGGACTTCTGGGAAGGTCACTGCACGTGAAGGCCACACACTACCAGAGAGAGCTGACCCACCACACCGGCAGGCCCCTGTTTGTAGCTGCTTCTCCCTCCTGCTATCCAGCCCCTCCTGGAATTGACATGTAGTCCCAGAGACACCGGCCTCCCTCTAGCAGGCCTTGCGACCTCCTGGTCCTGCTGCTGTGCCTCAGCAGTGTCTGGAGTCGGAGCCTGACAGTGGGTCCCGAGAGCAGCAGCTGCCTGCGCTGGGGACTCGGGCACATCTCGGCATCATTGTCACTTTGGCAGCAGTGAGCTCCTGGGAGGAAGCAGGCAACTGGAGCCCCCGGGCATCTCCTGGGGGCTCGGGGACGGTAACTACTCTCCCTCGTTCTCCTGTCTTCTGTGGCACAGAGTTCAGGGCAGACCTGACAGCGCTGTCATCTGTATATCAGGTGGTGGGGCATGGGGTTGCATGCACAGACAACCCAGGAACAAAGTCTACAAGCTAAGAATTCTCCCAAGCTCTAGTCACCTACAACGGAAAATCCAGGTCTGATGTCTTTCTGTATTCTTGTGAACTAACAATAAGAGGGACAATGAAGTAGGAGAAATATTCCTTTTAGATAAAGGATATGAGTAGGGTCTGATCACCTAGCTATTGAGTAGACCAGAATAAGAAACTGATGAATTATTATAATGCTATAATTTTGTACATAAGCATGTCTCTGTACACACACACACACACACACACACACACACACACACAGGCTACATATTCAGTAGTTTCACCTTATCTGCAGCTCCACTTTCCATAGTTACATTCACTTGTTTTCAAATACCATCTGAAGGGAAAAATCAAAGAAATAAGCAGTCAACACACTGGGAATTGTGTGCCTTTCGGAGTGGTGTGACGAGACTTCACACAGGCCTACCCTGTCCTACCCAACAAGAGGATCCTCCCTTTCTTTATTGCATTCTTGCCTCCAGGCCTATCCTTGCTTTTTCTGGCCACTAGAGAAGAGTGGTCCTCCGCCGTGGCTCTCTGCACTGATGTTTCTGTTCTGCCGCCTGCTGACCATGAACTGATCCTTCTCAAACTACAGGCCTTATGCTGTTTGGCGCCATGAGCAGGTTTTGAGCTTATCTTACTTCCTGGATATTGGCAGATGCTTGCATTAAATGTAGCCCCCACCGAAAAAGAAAAGGAGAATAGGCTAAGTCAGGAAAAGAGATTAATCCTTTCCTATTACATAGGCAACAGGGAATGTGTCTGCACCAGCGAGGTGAAAAATCTAAACCAAAGAGAACCTTGCTCGGGGAATGACTGGGGATGGTTTAGCTGACCCCTGGGCTGCTTGTGGGGAACACTTGACAAACCAGTGGGTGGCATGCTAAAAGACCTTTGGAAAGTTAGGGAGCTTCGGCGATGGACACATGAGGTGCGCAGGTTTTACACTCTGGATCTCGTGGGGTTCATTAATCTACCTCCTTGTGAATGTATCACCTAAAATGATAGGAAGAAGGCAATGATTTCCTCTGCGCTGAATCATCCCTTTACGCGATCCCTCCTTCTGAAACAGTAAACCTCTTCCAAGGGCAACCCTTTCCTCATTGCTGTGTGCATGTGTGCACATACGTGCATGCACACACACACACACACACACACACACTTGACTCTTCTGTTCTCTTAGCATCCTGCATTTTTTGCTCATCATGGTTGGTCTGAGACAGCAGCTGTTTTTCCTCCATCAGCCTCCAGTTGACCTTGAGAACACATCATCATCCACAGCTTACCAACTCAAAATCAACAAACATCCCTTTGGTAGAGCTCTGTTCTAACTGGGTCCTTCCCAAGAGCAGGGCTCATTCTGTGTCCTGTCACCAACCACCATCTCTATTCCTGCCAAGCATCCTTGCTTCCCTTCATTATCCTGAAGAGCGCTTTCTCCGGAGCCGCTGCACAGCCTCTTCTGCCTTCTGGAAAAGCTGCATCACGTTCTCCTCAACTCTTCATCCTGCTACGCACTGAAGAGGTGCACAGTCCCTTTCCATTATCCTGAGACTCCTCATGGCTAATGCCATTTTATTTTGATCTGCTGCTCTGGACTTAAGGGCTAAATTGCAAAAGAATTAAAATCAGCTTTAGCATCTGGCTGAGGTTGAGATGAAGGAAGAAAATGCAATTAGCAGGAAATTATAAATTAATGAGAATTAACAAAGGAGGGAGTTATTATTATATTATCAGCCTTAGATATCTAGAAAATTAAATTACCCATAATGAGCTGAAAGCACTCATTATGGATTTTCCTCACTGTGAGCAAGTCCCGGCAGCTCCTGCAGAGGCAGAGTTTCACCAGTCCCAGAGCTGCTCTTAGCTGTCAGCCCACGGTTCTATATCTAAAGAGAAGAAGCATCATTATCATCGTATATTACACATTCTGACAGCAAAATTGTCATGAAGGAGCTGCATTCTCCCAAAACAGTGCTAAACATTTTTTATGGGAAAATCACGTCTGCCTTTGATTGCCTCCTAACAAACAATTGAACATTATTTAGGAAATGCAGCCAGAATCAATGAAAAATTCAAGGCAGAATTTAAGGCAGGAGCAGCTCTAGCTCAAGAAATCTAGATTCTGACAATAATGGTACACGTTGTAGGAATAGAAATCAAGATGATGATCCAAATTTACAAGTACCTTCGAACCGCAGAGTCTGGGTTTTTTTTGTTGTTGTTGTTTTGGTTTTTTTTTCTTTTTTTACTAGAGTACTCTCAAACATCTACATCTTCTCATGAGGTCAAAATGCAGAATGACCTAAGAATTCCACTTTGTTATTCCACAGAACAGGCACACAGAAAACATTGCCTCTTTCTCCTACAGAGCTTTTCACATCAGCCCCCGGGGAGTCTCTCTCTCTCTCACATTCACATTTGGTTCTGCTTGTACCCCAAACTCCTGCCTCCAATAATGTTCTTTCTCTACCTTTTAAAGAAAGTCAGTATCTGAGTGACAGCAAGAAGATTGAGTGTATTACAGAAAGGAGATAGTGTATATACCAGGTGTGCCGACGTGAGGCAAGCAACATTGTCAAGAGCTTTGGCTCCTTCATTTATGGTTCTGAATTAGAGCTTCGGTGAGAGTCCTTTTGCTTGAAACATCATCTTGAAATAGATTTGGTGAAGTCAGGAATCACCTCTGGCATCATCCCATTGCCCGGCACTCTCACCTTCTTTCCTCTTCATAAAGCTGCATGGCCATGACTTTAGAGGGACCACCTCACCCCGACCCAGCTGAACCTTCAGAACAAACAGGCATCATGGCTTCCAGGTTTCTCCTGAAATCCCTCAGAGAGAAAATCTCGCTGGGCTAACACACTCTTCAGATTGACACGCTGAACACCATGGAAGTTTCACTTCAAAGACTGGTCCTTCCTCTTTCAGTATCTAAGTGCCTGGTCGAAGAGCCTCGACTCGTTTCTCCATGATGAGGGGATTCCACTATGACAGTGTTTTGCAACCTGTATTGTCTACGGCAGCTATTTCTGGAATGTTCCCAAACAGCCAGGAAGAAATTCTGATGTAATTAATTGGTGTGGGGTGATGCTCCCCAGGCAATTGTGATGTGCAGACAGATCACAATCATCTGTCAGTGCATTTCCAGGAAGAGATAATTGATTTCCTGCAGCTCAGGGATGAATGAATGAATTAATTTAGTCAACAGCATCAGTCACGCAGCCAGATGGTCTCTGATATCACACTCAGGTGATCGCCCTACACGTTGGATGTATATTGTGGAAAAAAAAAAAAAAGATATTGCATCATAGGAAGGAACAAGTTTATTCTCTTGTGCCTACATCCTTCTGTTCAGAAATGCAAGCACTCCATGCTAAAAGGATTAGGAATGACAACATGGAGAAGTAGGGTGATATGTAATAGGCAAAGTTCTCACTACAGAACTGGTCAGATAGCTCAGCAGATTAAAGCAGCTGCTTAGGCAGAGCACAGGGGCTGGGGATCTATCCCCAGCGTGCTGTGCCAGCCCTGCCCCTGGGGCACACTGAGATGGCTATTAATACTGGTTGTGGCGGTGTGCAACTGTAATCCCAGCACTCGGGTGGCTGAAAACAGGAGAATCACTACGAGTCCGATCTATGTAGAGAGACCCTGTAGATCTTGTACTAAATACATTTTAAAAAGATGATTATCACTACACTTCCTAGATACTCTTAACTTTAGCTTTGTCATAGGCAGTAACTCTAGGGCAAATCACTCCAACAGTCAGCATTCCCTGGCCTACCCACCACACCTGCCTGGATCCCTCCCTGTGTGGTTCTGAGCCCACTCCTCCGGTACTCTGGAAGATGTCACTCTGTCTCAGTCCCGGATAGGGTCAGAAGACAAGAAGTAGAGTAACTTTTTCATCTGGATCATCTGCTTAGTCAGATTACGGAAGGGGGCTTCTGTGTTCCTCATAATACCCCCTTGGGAGTCTAGAGAGATAGGTCCTTTTTTGGCAGACTTGGGTGGCTCAGTCCTGCTGAGATTACTCTAGGACAAGCTACAACAAAGTGCTTTCTATCCCAAAGAGCATGCCGCATAGATCATTTAAAAACAGCCCTGGGGATTCTCCTAATGTCATGATGAAACTGAAGGTCACCTGTCATGGGCCTTTAGCCAGATATTTACCCTGGCTGAGATTTCCAAGAGCATCATATGAAAATGAGGGAAAGCAGCAGAGAGCTGGCTCTTAAGATGCTCCGGTTCAGCACCCTTGGGTGGTGCAATTCATGGACCCATATGCAGAAACACACTGACTTACACCAGAAAGTCCAGCGCACAAACACATCAGACTGTGGTCACCAGCAGCCTGTTCATGTGCGAGTTTACCCGCATGCATAATATCACGTCATTCCCAGAGCCTTGCTCAGGGGCTTGCCGTCAACATTCACACATGTCAGCAAGAAAACAAATTCCCACTGCTCTGTGCTGCCTTTGCTTTCCTACCTCTCCACCTTCCTCTTCTCTTACGCCTTTGGCATCAGGCTGTACGTGACACAGCAGGCATGTGGAGTTTTTTTCCTATGAAGAAGGAACTATGGTTTCTTTAGCAGGTGAGCTAGCCAGCCCCACCACTCTCCTCTCTCCTTGTCGGGGAGATCCCCATCTGGAGTGGGAGTGACCCAGAGGAGAAATTTTCTCTCTGAGTGACAGAAAGGAGAATGAGTGCATTGAAGACAAGGAGATGGGTGCTTACCAGGCCTGGAGACACGGGCCAAGCGACACCAGCAAGGGCTTGAGCTGCCTTGTGCATGGTTCTCACTCAGCATTCTGGTGACGATCTTTCAGGTTGAAAGGTCATCTGGAGGTGGATTCAGAGAAGAATCAAGGTGCCTCCGGCCAATTTCTACCAGAGAAGTCTGCACAGTGAGGCAGCACACAACATCTTGACATCAAGAAGGTATTTTTCCTCAAATTCTCATCCCTGCTGCCAGAGAAACATTGACTGCCCAAGGAGCTGAGTGACCTTATTCCATATTCCTCTCCTTCTCCCACTTTTCTCCTCCTATTATTCCATGTGCTAGAGGTCACCTTAGTGCAGGGACCATTCTTCTGCTTCCAAATTGAAACTGTCTCATTGCTATTTGTTTCTCAATAAAATTATGGAAAAAAATTAAAAAATAAAATAAACCAGCTATTCCTCTAGTGGGAATTTTCTTGGAGGATCTGAAAACATAAAAAAAAAAAAACCAACAAAGTTTGGCAGCTGCCACAGTACACATGGCTTCCTGTCCCCTCACTATTCTCTAAGATTTGCCAGAGATCAGGAAGTTCACCTGAGCAGGTGACATTACTCAGAAGTCAATTCCCGGAAGCTACAACCAGATCATGCCCAGAAGAATCCTGATGTGTGCTTCTGCAGCACAGGGACTGTTTTCTGAAAAAATCTTCCTTTTTTTCCCCCTGGTTCTTTGGTAAGCTGTGTGGCTTAAGGTGATCTTCTCTCTTAATTTCTTCATTCTAAAATGGATCTGCTTACTCTGAGGTCTCTGCTGGAGGGATGGAGAACCAGAGCTTCACACTCAGTGTGATGCTTCCCAAGTCCCCTGACAGTGCTGCATGAACAAGGTACTGGCCTTCCTCGACTCAGACCCCAAAGGTTCTCAGTGTCTAGGGCCCTCTTTATTCTCTCAGATCCCTGGAGTGCACTCATTTATCCAATGAATAATGTGTACTCTTCCATCTGCCAGAAACTGGAGGTAGGAAAACGACTATGACGCAATTTCATTTTCACTTTTCTTACCCTTCAGGACACTACTCTGCCATGTTTGACTGTGGACATTCTATCTTGGTATACTTATCATTCTATGCGTGTTCTATTAAAGAAGTTCTATTATCAATAATAGTTATCAGTATTGGTCTTGGGCATCTTTACACATCACTAGCTCCTGACTGCAGATCCAAAAGCCAACTAAAGTGCAAATGATTATATTTTGCTCCTGCAAGTGAGAGAAAATGAAGAAATGGTCCACAGTAAAATAACCATACTCAAAGACTGCAAATTGTTCAGTTGGTGTATTGGCCTGAGAAGCATGTTTCTACCTAATTCTCCACAGGGTAGGGCCGTGGAGATGGGTGACCAGCAAAGGTTCCCAGCAGATCCCTGCACTGTGATGACCGCTTTGAGCCCAGACCAGAATTTCACGACCTGTCCCCAGTTGACTTTTCCAAAGCTCACCTCCCAGCATTTTCATTTGGAAATCCTTTGTTCTGACTTAAAGTACTTCTTCTGATTATTTGAATTGAATTAAAGAGCAAGTAAAGACAACAAGCAAGAAGTAGCTGTTACAGCAATCGCATGAAGTCTTTCTTTTTTTATTTATATCTTGGTATTTAGTTTGTTTAATAATTTTATTGAGAAACAAACAGCAACGAGACTGTTTCAAAACCCATTAGTAGGACAGTTTCAATAATCGATACATCGCATATTGTTGTCTTCTTGCACCTACAATATTTAAATGACAATGGAATATCCATCTCTGACAAAACTAAACCAAAAAAGGGGA
>NDGN011478547.1:0-11968 GCA_002564285.1 Tympanoctomys barrerae
GTTAATTGCTGTACAAGATGTGGACTTGAGGTCCTATTTACAAACACCATTAGAACAAACCATAATTTCCTGTTTTGAACTTGTATATAATTTTTGTGTTTTATTCTCTTCAAAATAAAACAGTATTACTGAAAGTTTGTAAAGACACTCCATAGGCAAGAATAAAGTATTTGTAAATTACACAAAAATAAGCTTTAGGTTGTAGGGTACCTCGAAAATAAAAATAATTATAAAAATTAATAAAAGTTAATAAAAATAATTATAATAATAATCTGCTTTGTATAATACAATTTCAAAATGCTTTAAAATATCTTTTTAGGTTCTAGAAAATAAGTACTATTTCTTCTAGTAGAATTTAAGCAAAAAATAGTAATGAACCAAAATGAATTCATCTTATATAGAATTTAAAATAGCAGTGGAAGTTGCCAAAATGCCGAATGACAAAGAAAACATTATTTTAATGAGTTTTGAGTATTTTATAAAGTTTACCTGTATATCCTTTTTATGTTTTTAGATAGGGTCTTGAATGTAGCACAGGCTGCCCTCATGGCTGTCCTCTTGCTCCCTAGATTTTTCTCTAGAAATTTTCATCTCAACATAATTTGTATAGAATTATTTCTTTTTTAGTCCATAGTTGATTCAACTCAAAGACCCTAACCTAAGCATGAGAATCACTGTAAATTTCACTTGATCTATTATGCTGTTTTACAACTTTCTAATCCACTTAGCAATGTTATGAATTTCTGCACATACAATAAATATTTTTATTATAAAGATGGCTGTGTATTCTCTTTGACATTATATCTAAAGAGGTGTCCCTGTGATCGTTGCTGAATATGGAAAGTAGAAATAAAATTCCTTGTCAATTTTACAAGGAAAATGTTCCTAAAAATTGTTTTTTATGTAGTTTAGACAAGCTGAATTGGTTTCAGTTAGCTTTTCAGTCTTGTCTAGTTCACTTAGAGCCATATTGTAAAATAGATCTAGCTTACTAACTTATTCAATAGTATAGCAAGCAAATATGTTTATCATCACACATATATTTTTTAAACATTTTCATTTTACACTTCTAGTCCTGTACATTGATGACTACAGAAGGAGAAATTTGTATGCTTATGAACTGAGAGCAGAATATTTAATAATACTGCTTATAGGAATGTGGTCTTGGCCTTAATATCATTTTAGTGCCAAAGAAAACTAAAGATTGTATGAGTAGGTAAACTGAAAGTCTATTATGATAGGATAAAGTTTTTATAAATTTATGCATATTTTTAAAAACAGCTTTAGTTGAATTGGTTAGACAGTATGAGCCAACAAAATTGTTAAGCACCACTCTAGAAGAGGTTTTTGGATATGTAGAAGTTATTTAGATAAGAGGAGTTGATCGTGTTATACATTATAAAATGCTCCTTTTTCTACATAAATAGAAACTTGTACTTGAAAGCTGTACTAACTGTTCCAGGGCCGCAGGGCAGCCTTTGGAATATGATAACTGCAGTACACTTACTACTGTCCTAACGATCCCACACAGAATATGCAAAATCTTACTGATCTTTAATGAACACCCAACACTGGGAGAACATGGCTCCAAAGAATTTTATGTCTGCTGAGTTTCATATATAGATGGACCTATATAAGCTTGATTTATGTTCCATTTGAATACTTCACATGGCTTAAAATTGTGTTGGGAGTGGCTAAAACTGGACATTGCACATATGTGTGGGGGCAAGACAAAACCACAGTGAGGGCAAGCCAAATAGCTCAGTGGATTAAAGCGCCTGCAAGCAGGTGCAGGGACTGGGGTTCAATCCGTGGGCCTGCCAGGCCAACCCTGCCAGCAGGGCTCACTGAGTCGATAGTTGAGACTGGGAGTGGTGGTGCACACCTGTAATCCCAGCTCTTGGGAGGCTGTAAACAGGTGGATCACTACAAAGTCCAATCTAGTAATGAGATCCTGAACGCCCTGTAGATCCTTCCCTAAAATATATATATATGACAAAACCACAATCCCTAAAGCAATCAAGCTACCTCAGTCTTGAGAAAACATCCTGCCTAGACAATTTCAATCATTTTAGTTGTTAGTCCACCTTAGGTCTGTGACACTAACTTTGCAAAGGTATAAATAAACACGCCAATGGTTATGGTTCAGTCCTTTTGCCTATCAGTCAAGAGGCTTCCGTTTGACCCAGCTCTTGTGTCTTGTCTATGTTTTACTCATTCTTAACACCATTGCTTTCTGGGGTAAGAACCAAGAGCTCAATGGATCCTTGCATTATGTGTTACTACTTCCTTAATGTATAGTCTTATTTTTATGGGAGGATTAATGTATATCATAAAATGTGCAAGATCTCATTCACTGTTATACTGAAGTAAAATATACTGTCATGAAGAAGTGATTATAATACCTATACATCTTAACTGTGCATAGAAAAATGCTAAAAGAAGGATAATCTGATATGTCAGGCCTATGAATATTTCCCCAGTAGCTTTGAAAACTCCCAATATTGTGTTTGGAAATGGACTTTAATGAGATTATTTGAAGTGCCAACCTAAACATTTAAAAAATATATATATTTGCATATATAAATATAAATTCATTTATATATTTTAATTTAATTATATATAAATATATATTTGTTAATGCAGTATAAAAATAATTAATAACTATCTTCCTACATTTGGATATTCCCTTAAGTACTAGCAGAATGGGGCTTTAAAGATACCTGAATATTCAAGGCCATATAATACAAACTTATAAGTAGCCTGAGGATGAAAAAATGATGCATTTATTATGTATATTTAGCATTATATATTGGAAAAATATAGTTTAACTTTACCAGCCTTGTTTTTTCTTTAGTGTAATATGCAAGTTACATATTCTTTGAATAGATATTTTTATGATTTTTTACTTGTGGAGATTTCTAACTAAAAACTTGTTTAAAAAAAGAAGACATATATGTTAGCAGAAAATATATGGATCTTCTTTTTCAAATGCAAAATAATTCCACCAATTAAAACAGCTTGAAAACTTTGGATAAAATTTGTTTTCTGAATGGCTTTGCTTCTCTTATATCTTGTTGAATAAGAATAGTCTTGAATAAATTTTAATTTTCCTCTGAAAACCAATAATTTATTATTATTACATTGTATTTTAAAGGTCTATATGCAGGAAGGGAGATGGGAGGATTTTCTTTGTCCTTGATCCTCTTTACATTGTTCAAATGTTTGCCCCCATCTTTCTACATTTCTTCAGTTGTTTCAGTTTCATGAAATGTTCTTTGATATTTGTGAACTCTGACTTCATGAAATTTACTGTATGATACAGAAGAATTGTCTGTGAAAATGACTACTTGAGTAATTCCACATCTAAGTAAGAATGATTCTGTTGTAAAATTTTTCTAAAGTAATTTTCCATTGCATCTAACTTCTAGTTACTTTCATTTAGAAAGTATTTCTGGTTTCCCAGAAAACATATAACTAGAGGATAGTAAATAAATTTGAAAAGGCACATTTCTTTTTTTCTTGCTTTTTTTCCCCTCATTTTTCTTTAAACTTAAGTGACTAGAGATTATTCTTGTTCAGGGTTATTTCAGTCATCTTTGGCATGATATGTGTCTATTGAGAAAACAGAAGTATTTCCTTCCAAATCATTGGTCGTTACCCAGCTCCATCAGTACTTTTCCTTGTAGAGAAAAGAATGGGGCAATCAAAAGAAATGATAATTCTCTTTAAGCTCTACAACCTGGAGAACCCACTATTTTGGTTATAGAACCAAACTAGTGAAGAAACAGGCTATCTACTGGATATGTAGGCTTATTAGGAACTAGTGCCTAGGAAACCAGGAAGTTCAAAGATGAAGGCTTCATAAGTCCATGTTCTTTCTCATCACTCCTCTAATTTATATCCACTAATTACCCTCGTATTTAACTGTCATTCATCTGGCCACTCATTCATTCACTAAATATTTATGAACCACCACTGTTGCTCTAGGTTGAGTCCTGGATGAGACTTCAGTTATAAGCAAGACAAATTTGTAAAAATAGCCCATTCACTGAAGAACTTATGGGGGATATATGCTATGTAAACACAGAATAAAACTAATTGCACTAATTAGGATACCACAGAGAAATAAATTTTTGACAGCCCTCAAAGCCAGGCTAATGAGTTCAGTTTCTTGCTAGGGCCACACTGCCATTCCTTTACTATTGATCAAGAAAAACTATATATATATATATATATATATATATATATATATATATATATATTTAAAAGTCATTCTGTTTGTTTCCATGAATACAAAGGAAAAAGTGAGCTAACAATATTTACATGAAATATAAATGTGTCCCAAGTCTACCTTTTCCATCAATGTGTATAAAGGCAACAGATATGAGAATAAAGAGGTCTGAGTGGACAATACAAGACTTTCCTAAAACAATTTCCCCATATGGGACCAGGGAGAGAGCACAGGGGCATAAGTGCCTGCCTGGCAAGCGTAAGGTCCTAATTTTGATCCCTTGTAGTACAAAAAACAATCCCCAGCTTGTTTTACATCCACTGCTAATATTTTGTGTGTATTCCTTTATGTTCAGGGCATAAGCATATGTTGACCAGTACCTGGGACCTGAGGACAATTACTGTAATGCATTGTATATGAAATTAGATAAACACCTGTTGAGTGAAGCGCAGGGACCAGGGTTTTATCCCTGGTATCACATGCCGAGCTAGACCCACCCCTGGGTGCACTGAGCTGGTGACTGAGACTGGGCGTGGTGGTGTATGCCTGTAATCCCAGTGCTGGGGTGGCTGAAAACAGGAGGATTACTATGAGTGTGAGCTGTTTAGTGAGAGTCTGTGCAAAATACTAATTTAATTAATTAATTAAAATAAAAAAGAAATTAAAAACCACATTTTAAAAATCATCCCAAATATCTCTCAAGTTAGATTCACTGCAAACTCTTTTTGCTTTAGACTAAAACTAGAGATAAAAAAGGATTCAAAGGCCTTTCTCCTTGAAATTCAATGACTTGATTGCTTGAAGAGTGGCAGCAGGAGTGATTGAAAATGGGTCTTGAACAACAGATTAAGACACTGTTTGAAGATTAGCTGAATTTCAGAAGCTTAGCTGAGTTTTGAAGAAACCCCTAAAGAGGCATTTTTTAAATTGAATAAAGTATACTGAAAACTGTATGAGAAATCTGAATAAAGGATTATTTCTCAAACAATATTTGTCAATAATTTTAATTAGCTATAGTTAGTTCATAAGTGTGTTGTCAGGCTCTCTGGCCAGTGAACTAGTTGCTGCAGTAGCTTTGCTTTCCATAGTTCTCTTCCAGTCAGTCTTTTAGATTAATTAGAGGAGTTCAACCTATGATGTATATTTCAGTCAAATTTTCAAATCAGAATGTGGACAGAGTTTGATCCTAAATCTGGTGTGACTCCTTAATACTTTGCCTCAGATTTGTGTCATTGTTAAATGGTCTTCACACTCAAAATATGTTAAAAAGAAAAGTTTATTAAATAAAGGCTTGCTTTCTTTTTTGTGTGCAAACTAAGGATTTTAGGTAGTAGCTAGTGCTTTGCAAGGACTCTATGAATGCTTATTCAGTGTCTTTGATCTGTCATAAAACTGTGTGCAGAATCAAAATGGAGGAATTTGCCAGAGGATACAATTTGTGCCACAGAGGGA
This sequence comes from Tympanoctomys barrerae, assembly GCA_002564285.1. Lineage (NCBI taxonomy): Eukaryota > Metazoa > Chordata > Mammalia > Rodentia > Octodontidae > Tympanoctomys > Tympanoctomys barrerae. Next base: position 5,687 of record NDGN011478547.1, read on the forward strand.
TGGGAAATGAGAGAAGCCATGATTTCTTGAATATTTACTGTATTTCTATGACTACTGAATGCTTTCACATAACTTTATTTAATTCAGACAATTTTATGAGATTTTGATACTTAAAAATAGTTTTCTCTTTTCAAAAATTTTATGTACTTAATGCAGAGTCTATAGGGTCAATGGGTCTCACTACACAGATTGTACTCATAGTGATTCTCCTGTTTTCAGCCTCCCAAGTGCTGAGATTACAAACGTGTGACACCACGCCCAGTCTTGGTCGCCATCTCACCCCAGTCCCTGTGTCTGCCTAAGTAGGTGCTTTGGTTAGCTGAGCTATCTGGCCAGCCTTAAGAATAGATGTTTTCTAGTTCTCTCATTTGTGATTTCAAAAGACAAGAGAGTGGAATCTATATTCTGTTTGTACTGAACTGCACAATGGTGTCATATAGTCAATAAGATAGAGTTATTACTTTTGGATTTTTTCCAGAATTTTACAAAGACAAGAGCATATTATAAAGGACCTCTGGGTGTCATTCCATGACACTAAACTTTATAACTGTAAAAATAAGGATACAGAAATAAAAGCCAGCTGAGCAGGATGTTATGCAATCAATTTACTGCAACAAGAATATATTACATTTAGTGAATTCTCTTAAAAAATAAAATGATTATCTATTTATGAAAGAGTGTATGACAAATTTAAACAGTACTTGACAAACTTAAACTGCTTTTCAAATTAGTTTCAGATCTACATTCTTACTTGGAAATCAATGAAGAATGTAACTTGAATAGGATTATTATTTTTAAAAGGAAATAAACATTTATATCAGCGAATTTCAGTACTAGAATTTATTTTCTAGCTATACAAGTTCATTTAACCTTTTTCTTAGTGGACAGCATAATTTAGGGTAACTTGACTCCAACTTCCTTGACATTGATCTTTCATCTCTGTCTCAGAATCAATTAATGCCTTATTCCATTAAATATTATGTGTATTCATCCTTTTCTTATTGGAAGATAGAGTATGGTAAAGGATTCTGAACATTTGAAATATGTCAGTTTTACTTTTTAATATGCAGGAAAAAAAGAGATTAGAATTCAAGAAATGACCTTAAGAAAATTTAAAATGTTTTCTTTTTTATGATGAGAATGATATTTTCCATGTTACACAGTAGTTACCTTTTATACCAGCATCTTTTGTTGACAAATCTAGCTGATTTTTGTTAACCATTTCTAAAATTTTTAATTTTGCCCTCTGGGAATGTAAAATACTGCTTTATTCCAGCAAATCTTTCCAATCTTTTCTTTAGAAAAGTTTGAACAGCTCTGGGAGTATTTTTCAAATTTTAAATTTGTCACAGACTTTTGTTTTTTCTTTTTGAATATAAAGCATAGATTTTTAACAAAGGGAACACGGCAATTTGTAGACTACATAATTGTAACAACAGAGGTGGCATGTACTGTTTAACTGACACAGTGAATAGGTCCATCAAATTTCTTTGAATATGTCATGGAGCTTTTGAATACCTCAAAAACATTCCTTTGAAATGATCAGACAACTGTTTGGTTGGATTTTTCTTATTCGTTAAAACTCATGAGTTCTATTTTTTTCAGTATGCAGTGCTGAGCACAATATACAATGTTGACTGGCCTTTATTTAGATAAGCTCGAAGAGCATTAGTTTTACTTGGGAAGCCATGCGCATGCAAAATTAATTGAGGAATTCAACTGATTGCTTCTTTCCCAGCTGTAATTCAAATGACTCAGGTATAATAATTGTAGTTGAAAAAAGCCAACCTACACAAAACCCAACATTAAATAGTTGCTACTCACAGAAAAGATGCTGATTGTCAAATCATCATTAAGAAAGTTCACAATTTTCAAATAGAAGAAAATTTCTTCTACTGTAGAATGTTGTTCACCTAGCATATACAGGATTGAAACAACTGACTTAAAAGTTCTGCATCATTTTCTTCTCAGTGTGAACCTGTTTTTAGAAAAGTTGTTTTCTCAGTAATTCACATTGGTCATCCTAACAAGCTGAGCGACAATTTTCAAGAACAAGGATTTTCCAAACAATAGTTTTTCTATTTTAAAATGATGTGAAGCAATAAATGTCTAAGGAACATGATGTTTTAGATGAATTAGGTAAAGTTTTTCTCTTTCAAGCATAGTTCATGCTCCACTAATCATCAAAGCTGATGTTTTGTCAAAAGTCATAGAAAATTCATTGAATTCTTTATTGTATTCAAAATAATATTCCCCTTTGTGGAGGAGTTATTCACATTGTTCATTGAGGCTCAAAATTGTTTCTAATCATCCGAAACATGGAAGGTCTTATCTGACTGTAATAAACACATCTTTGCACTTTAACCAAGATCTGAAGAATAAGATCTACTATTATATCTTCTAAACTTGGTTTGTGTGTTTTATTTTAAAAGCATACACACAACCTACTGTCCAAAGTAAAGGTCAAAACTATTCTTTACTAAGAAGTTCTGTGTGCTATTGCATAGTAGGGTGACAATAGAAAACAATATGGTACTGTATATTTCAAATGCTAGAAGAAAGGACTTTCAATGTTTTTTTGCCATGAAAAAAGATGGAGTTTGAAGAGATAGAGATTTACCCTGACTTATACATTATACACATATATTTAAGTGTCATGTGATGCCCCATAATATGTTGAATATTTATCTTCTCATTTATTAGTTAAATGAAAAGTTCTTACTTCTAGTGATCAAACTGTGTTATAACATGTACGTAAATATCACAGTGCAACACCTTTTGTATATTATGTGTTAAGAAAACTTTAGGGGCCGGGGAGATGGCTTAGTGGAATAAGCGCTTCCCTGGTAAGCGCAAGGGCCTGAGTTCAATCTCCAGTTCCGAAAAGAAAAGAAAAAAAAAAAAACCTTTTAAAACTTCTTCTTTTATTTTACTGATTTTGCTTTTAAGTTTTATTATCATAGTTTTATTTTTAAGTGTCTTGAGATGGGCACTAATTTTCTGTTCATAATATTCAATGTTACCACAAACCAGGCTGTCTTTACTGATGGTAAATAGAATATGTATTTGAAATAGATAAATATCTAGTACATTCTGTATGGGTCAGCCTCTTTGCAATTTTCTAACAATTCTGGAGGCTTGATGTTTGATTAACCCCAAAATCCAATCATTTACTGGGACTTTCCAGGACTCACATAATTTTGTAACCAGGAGTAAAACACCAAATACTACATCTTTATAAACATCCCACTAACACATTTCAAGGATAGTTTCAGAGCCACTGAAGGGATAAGAATCTTCATAATAAGAAAATTAGGTCATAAATTAGAATCCAGTTTGTTTCAATTTAAGAGAGAATAGACAAGGAGATCCTCTGCCAGGAAAAATGTTTTTTTCTCCCTAAAATAACGTGATTTTTAGAGAGCAACTGAATAGAACATCCTGTTACTCAGAGTTGCTTAAAAGATGAACCTTGGAATTGCTCCATGCTCTAAGGAAATGCTTTTAGTGTTGCTCCCTGAAGTCAACTAATGTATTGAAAGAGAACTAGGAAATGCGGCCACCAGAGGAAAACCTGTGATGGGCAGCTTCAGCTTCATTTGTGCCAAGCAGGAACCAGTTAGTATGAAGAGGGGCATATCAAGATATGTTGAAAGCAACAAGAACAGTGGAAGCAGCCATGCAAGCACCCCTTTATTTTCCTAGTGAAAGAGAAATAGGAAGATGTGCAACAGAATACAAGAAAGCATATAAGAAGAAAATAAGTCACAAAACATGGTAAGAGAGATTGATGAAGAGGGATAACAACTTTATAGGGTATTTAATGTACGAAATAAAATCACTGCATTTTGAACCATCGCAGAAAATTTGCATGCTTATACACAAACAAGTGACAAAAAGGGACGAGGGAAGAGATAAAGATGACAAAAAAGCATGACAATACTGAGACACTGATAAAATAACTTTCTGTATAATTAGTAATTGATAGACAACATGACACATCTACTNATGTGGTATACCTGTAATATAGTACTTAACTATTTAGTTAATATAGTATTCATGTATGCAGTTTGCAACATGTGCCTCCTCTTTTAAAAGATAAATGACTTTAATAAGATTAAATAGGGAAATTCTAGTTGACATTTCTGAGTTAGGAAGGGCACTACCCCTGCAAGGCTGAAACCTTGTTCCTTTGATCAAACATTATTTAAAGCCAGTGCAGTACCCTAGGAAGAACATGCATTTGGAGCCAGGCAATCCAATATTCTGCCTTATATTTGCTGTGTGGATTTAGACAGTTATTTAATTTGCAAGTCTTCAGTTTCCTTTCATATAACATGTGGATCATTTACCTCTGTTATAGGGAATTGTGAGGATTATTATTGTTAATAGGTAAAGCGATTAAATATATTTAAGAAATTTAAAAAATTGAAGACCCTAGTGTTGTTCTAGTTATTGCCGTAATTATGGAAAGCAGAGATGATGTAATAATTGAACCATTTAATAAGCCTTTAGAGGTAATATCTGGAATATGAAGTAGTTCTTAAATTATAGTTGAGAAAGTGGGGGCTCTCAGAGGCAGCACAATAATCTAGGTAGGGACAGCACTGAAATATTAGAAACTGGAATGGATATGGAAAACACCAGGCAGCTTGGCTCCTTGCTCACTGGACCTATGTCTAAAACCTCATTCTGAAATGCATTATGCATGTTCCACGTCTGTGTGGATTGCTGAACAGTCAATTTCATCGCAGTGCTTATGATAGGCTTATGGTTTGCATGTTTTGTATTCTTGTGGTGATTTTTCATCCTTAAGAATTTACTGGGGGCAGTATGTAAACGCGATCCCTTCTATATTGCCAAGGTCTGTCTGTTTCTTATAAGTTAGAGTAAAAGTCTACATCAAAATATCACTTTACTTCAAAGAACAGTGGTTTTTCACTTGTTTGTGCCAAGGGATGATGAGCATTTGTGAGTCCTTCGTTATTTGCAAAATGTAACTTATACCTCATTTTAAAAGCTGCCCAAGTCCTCTGCATGTATTTGCTAAACAGCAAATAGGCTTTGGGCCTTCCAAAAGAGGGTCTTTAAGGTGAACAAGAATTCTGAATTTCAGGTGAAACAGATCCCCCACAGAGGGACATGGTTTTTCACTAAGTGGAGCAAATTGGCTGAAAGCAAATCTTGAAATTGTGATGGCTTTGTAAATAGGCTGAACTGAAGCAAGGATTTTGAGATTAGATTAATGCCAGCCTTAGCTGGAATAATTTGTACTCTTGAGCATCTGCAGCTGTGAAATCACTACAACATGCTGTAGTTGGATGCGAGTCTCTTGCCTGATCCCTGCTACATTGCAGCTCAGATATCCACATGTAGAAATGGGTCACTTCAGGGAAACTGTGTATTTCTGACATCCTCAAAGGGCTTTAGATTTACACATCAGCAGATGATTTACAGTGAAGCTCAGAGCAATGCACATTTCCATCTGCAGATTGAAGATCACTGCCATTTAAAGGGAAAATGCACATGTTTCTACTTTTAGGGACAAAATACAAATAAAGAAATAATGAGCAGCATCTGATAGTAAGTGCCAATACTGTTTGTTATTTTCTGCCTTTGCTACAAAGGAAATAAATAGTAGCATGTGCCTAAGTACATCATTCAACATGCACAAAATGTGTTGTAAGTCTTAACATATTTTTAAAATGTTCAGATTTTAGGCCAGTCATGGTAGGAAAAGTTACTAATCTATGATGAAAGTGTGAAGTGTTGTTGATCTTTTTTGATTGAAAATATTAAATGACTTTATGGCAATGAAAAAAATACTTTCATAGATTCCTCACTTTTCACAGAGTTAGATTTTTAAGCTTTTAAAATTCTAAGATTCTAGACTATAAGTACATGCAACCGTGCATGAATTAATCTCAGAAATATAATAATGAGAAGCCTGACACAAAGGAATATGTGTTTGTATCAATTTCATAAATAAATAAATAACCTAATTGAAGCTACAAGTTAGAGAAGGATCGCATTGGAGGGGCGGACAGCCTGGAATGAGAGTCCTGCAGTGCACAGGAAGATCTCTTGTTTCTTGATCTGAATGTTAGCATACAGGTGAGTTCACTTTATGAAAAATCCAACAGTTTTCTACAGTTTGTATGTTCAAGTGAAACAGTTTCAACAATCTCGGTTCTATAAATTCTGTTATAACTGTACCAGCATCTACTTATCTACTTTAGTGGTGAGCCTCTTTGGTGTGTGTGTGTGTGTGTGTGTGTGTGT